>WOGJ01088343.1:0-10853 GCA_015342185.1 Leptinotarsa juncta | reverse complement strand
TTGTATGGTTGGTATTCCTGCATGGTTTACCTGTATGATATACCTGTATAGCATAAATAGCTTTAGTTTTGCGAAGTTTCCAGTTTTAGCTTCCTCTTGAAGATGATCACTTGGTGATCGAAACACGTGTCGAGGTGTAAAAATAACGATTTGGTGTTGGGAAAAAACCCCAATAATATTCAGGGAAGCTAAAGATTATAGTGTAGACGACCCCTCCCGATATACAATGCCAACAACTCTGTCGAATGGGCCTCTCATGTCCCCCGTTAACGGACGAATAGCTTTTTCATCCATCCCACCCCAGCTAGGTAGGGGTGCCCTCGTGAAAGGCGGTACTGATGTCTGAGGACTTCATACAGCCATCCCCTCAGTCATGAACCCATTTGTCCTTCTTCGACAATAATCAGCTGAATGGGTAAAGGAGCTGGGCTCCAACCTGATTGAACTGAAGACGGTGGTCAGTCTTCAATGTATAAAGAGAATAGACGAACTGTAAAACAACGATGAAAACTTTCCCCAAAGAAACTTTAGGAAAATTCTTAAACCAATCATAAACTAAATTCCCCAAGTAATACTTATTCAATTCTGAAATTCAAACTCAGTATCAATAACGTCAAAATTGCTGTCACTATATGACTGATTCCAACCTTGTTTGCTTCAGGTACCTTACCGTCAAAGTTTACTCTATTCGCAACCTCTCTATATATTAACTCTTCTGGTCTATGCCATAACTTTAAATGCATTAAAAATTTTCCAAATTGAGTATCATTCTCAGAGTAACAAAAGAATTACTCTGAGGTATCGTTTCTAAAAAACGTACTAAAACTAAAATGATTGTATAACACTAGCGTAATAAAAACAGTGAACTCTTTACTACGTATAGTATACATTTAACTGACCAAAGAATTGTTGAAAGTACTTAATTCAGTACGAGTGTAGTAGTTCTTGCAGCATGCTCTACAATCGTCAGTTTTGATACGTTAACTTTCAGTTATAATAGGTTATTTTCCAGTTTTAATACGTCAATTGTCAGTTATGTTTCGTAAACGGTCAGTTCAAAGTTTCTGAAAATGTAACAAAATGGGTGTAAAAACGTAACTCAGTGATTTTTTAAAAGCAAAAAGTCATAATCTGTCACTAAAGTGAAGCCAGGAACAACACTGACAAAAACAAATGGTTTATTCAAAGTTTATCTGGGAATATAAAATTTACTGCGTTGCCAAATCTTTTCTTTGGTCAAAATCGCAGAACGGTAACTAAGCGGTCAAAATGAACGTAGACGTTCGTCGATTGTGCTCATTTAACAATAATTAATCAACTGAAGAAGTGGCTCAAATGCCAACATATTTAAGAAAAAATTCTCAAATTTTGTATAATTACAGGTGGATGTGCTCGAAAATTGACATTGATAAAAGTATATGTTTCGTACCACTCGTTCACAAACGTATACGTATGAAGAACGAACGATCGCGAGAATTGACCCCATGCATTACCAAACGCTAGCCGAGACCAGCTTGAACGAACACACTCCAAAAATATGGAGAAACCGGGGCGTCACCCCGTTACTATGCTTCATCTCAAAGTTGATACTACAGTTTTCATCCCGAGTTCCAAAAAATGCGAGAGTAAAGTTATGTAGTCCGAATCTGGCTGTGTGCCTATGGCAGGCAAGGACACTAAGAGAGAGAGAGAGAGAGATAAAAGGATGTTCGTTTGCTGTAGTTATCATTTGTCATTGAATTGTTCTTATTTCAGAGAATATTGATATTCTATGTTTACTTATAAACCGATAGTCCGATAGTAATTATTTCATATTTAATATTGAAGTTATCCTCGGTCTTTAAGTTTAACATTTGATTATCGTACGTTTATTGAAATTACTGAACAGATAATCATGGAAAATATTCCCCGCACACATGAAGGTAAAACATAAATGTTCAATTGAAAAAATATTACTGATATCAATTTTCAGATATTGAAGCACAAATACGAGAAATCCAATCCAAAAAGAAAGATGTTCAGGAGGAACTTCCAGATAAAGGAGTCAAACTTGGTGAAAGTGGGTACTTTGACATGGACATTTATGAAACTGGAAAAGGAAAATATGAGGGCTATGTTACCTCAATTGCTGCTAATGATGAAGTAGATGACGACGAAGAGGACATGGGCTATGGCCAAAAACGAACTGGTCTTGGAGCACCTGTGGCTTTGTTAAATGATGTTGCTCAGGTGAGACAGATTTTATTTTTAAATATACTGTGTTTACTATTCCATTATTTCAGAGCGAGAAAGAGTATGACCCATTTGCAGATCGTAGAAAACCGACAATTGCAGATAGAGAAGATGAATATCGACAGAAGAGGAGAAGGATGATTATTTCCCCAGAACGTGTGGATCCCTTTGCTGATGGTATGTACCAGTATATGTTGTTTTCATCCTATATTTTTGGAATATTACAATTTTTCTAGTAAGACGTTAGATGAATTCGAGAGATGTCACCCATACAAGACTTTTTATTATTGTACAAATGTATTTGAAATATTCAATTCCATCAAAAGGAGAGTTGATAGATAGAAATATACCAACATTACTTCTCTAAATCACTGTAAAAGAAACAATTTTTCAGCCTCTCGCTACTATGTCCTACAAGGTCTGTTCAAAAAGTAAGGTGAATGTTCAAATTTCACGGGCTATGTACATTCCATTTGCTTTATTTCAATGTAAGTACTCTCGTCTCGTAATGTTCACAGTTTCAGCTGTTTAGCTTATTCAGTTTGTTGGTGAGAGCCATACGTATTCGTGCATATTCTGGTATCGAAAAATGCATCAAAGAATTTGCATCAAATTTTGTGTAAAAATGAAATTAAGTGCTCAAAAACATTTGACAGGCTGTCAGTGGCATACGGTGATTGTACTCTGAGTTAGGAAAATGTTTACGAGTGGTACAAGCTTTTCACAGAAGGTTGAAATGATGCAATTGACGACGCTCCCGAATATCAACAAACGATAAAAATGTAGTGAAAGTGAATAAAATTGTTATGAAGAATTGTCAAATCATTAATAGAGGAGTTGCCGAGGATGTCGGCTCATCAATTATCTCAAACATGCAATTTTCCTGATATTTTGGGCATGAAACGTGTGGCAGTGGAGTTCATTCTGAAATTGCTGAATTGCAGATTTGCTTAATAGGGTCATAACTGGTGATGAATCATAAGTGTATGGTTACTACATTGAATTCAAAGTCCAATCGTCTCAATGGAAGAACCCAGGAGAGGCAAGATCAAAAAAAGCATGCCAAGTTCGATCAAATGTCTAGGTTTTGCCCACTGATTTTGTAACATGATCGTATCACAATAACGAGTATTATCTTGAAGTTATGCGCCACTTACGAAAAGCAATACAAAGAAATCGTCTTGTATTGTGGAAGAACAATTTAAATATGTTCAAAATATACGACACAAGTGTATTATATCTTAGGAAACTACTTTGAAGGGGACAAAATAGAAATTGATGAATATAAAAAATATTTTTTTGAGATAAGAAATGAGAATTCACCTAATGTTAGCACCTTATGTTAGCATTCAATATCTCAACTGTAAATATGTTCAGAAGACTTTTCATATTGACCTTGTAAATGGGCTCAATGTTAGGTCGTACTATGTTTGTTGTATATAAACATTCTGAATAAGATTGATGTATTGGGTAGTTTCATTTTATTTGCTAATGATACCATAATCTCCTTGTATTAAAAATACTGAAAAATTACATAAATCAATATTTTTTTGTGTCTTGGCATTGATGACTATGGCCTTCTGTACTGGGTAGATTATGTTTATGATTCTGGCCACTTAAGGAGCGTTGTGAATATTAGCAGTTTCGTCAGACATGCAACAAAGAAAACACAATCCAGCTTGGATTGTGGTGCAATGCTGATTTACTGTCCATCATTATTTATAAAAGGAACAATATCATTCAAATGATTTCTTGAGAACTCCCAGTGAACGGTAGCATCTTAGAAAATACTTTGATCAAATCATCTTTGTACGTTGTCGTTGACATAAAGTTGAAATTGTATATTATGATTGGCAAATTGAGAGCAAGGATCTTCTCCATGTATTATGCAGTGGAAGTGGTATATACAATTCTGTACTTCTGTAAAAACTGTATATTATGCATTAATTGATTCCTAGCTTCGTTATCCTATTTTGGTATATCTATAATATCAAGCCTGTCTCGTCTATGTTAGTAGTCTGTAGATGCCAGTCCTAGAGATTCACATAAAAGTCTTCACTGCCAGTGAAATTTTAAGTCATTGCGTTGGTCATCCTATACACTGTTCTGTCTGTTTAAATATGTTTTTCCGTTAATCACCTGTCGCCCCATATGAATGGCAACTCTTACCTTTTAACGTGTGATTCGTAACACTGTATGCAAAGATTCTGGAAATACATAGATTTTGGAAACTCTGCGCTTTGTTAAGCAATATTGATTGTATAAATCAGGTTGAAATCGAGTTACGTTAAATTCAGTGGAGTTTTCAATATAATTTGTATGATGATTTGTGTATATCAATATTGACAAATGTACCCTTCAATTTACTTTTCAAGTTTATTCAACAAGTACATGCTTAATAATCTATTTTTAATATATAAAAAGGAAAGAGAAAATTTATAGACCCTCTGGATATTTTTAAATAATTATAAAATCAAAATTCCTTTATTGTTTAATATAGATATTTACTTGGTTTCTCGATTCTCTGGAATTCACCTAACTTCTTTCATTTTTGCATTGTGGGGTATATGAATGTTGGTGTATGAGTTGACAGTGAATGTGACAAAACTATTCTGAAGATGTATCAAATTCAAACGCAAAACAGTACCTCAAAACTAATATACTGATTTTGTTCTTTGGGAAAAACCATCATTTAGGGTTGTCAAGTAGCAGCAAGTTTCGGTCTACGTTGATAGAGGATTGACACCTGTAATAAACACAAATTGGTAACTGAAATCTCAAAAGTGTGAAAGAGTGTGAGCAAAGTATATAAAATTATTAATTACCCCAGCCTATTTCTAGGTACGATTGACCTGTTGTTTTTCAAGAATCTACCAGATTTTGTGATGGATCTGCTGTGCACGTACGTATTCAGATTTGTTCACCAACTTCTCTCATATCACTATGCAGGGTTAGCGTGATTTGAAAGTACATTCTCAAAATAAAAAAGTATTCTATATTGAATGTTAATTTAAAATTATTAATTCTATTAATTCATTATTCACATCGGATATCAGCTGATAATGGGACAAAAAGCAAGTATTACATTGTATAGACACTAGAATTCCAGAAAAAACTGCTTTCCAGGGTAATACCATGACTGTTCTACGAGTTTATGATGCAGCTATACAGGAATGTTCTGTTCCATATTGTTCAACATATCATTATTTTAAAAAAGGTTTTTTTCAGAACAAAACAATCTCTGAAAATTCTTAATTTTCATGTAAGAATATTTTGTAATCTTTGGGATCAATAACGAAATGATATTTCAAATAAAGATATATATATATATATATGAGTAACTTTCCATGCTTTTTTTGATACATTTATTTCATTTTTTTCAGATAGTATTAACTAAGCAAGGACTAATTATAAATGTACATACTGTGTATATTAAAATGTTCTAGTTCATAATATCTATCTTGAGAAGAGCATGTACTTTCAAAGAACCTTCTAAGTAAAATGTTTCAAAATAAGAATATACAGGCAATGTAAAAGAAAATCATTAAATTTTATATCGATCATTTAGCAAGATTCAAAATAAAACGTTGATATGATTGATAAATGTTTCTTTCACTTCTGAGAAAGAGACCAATTTAATTTTAAAACTAACAGTATTTCTTTATATTTCAGTAATGCTTTTGTGACAATCACTAATTTTCATGAAAAATGCATTATTAATGATTTGTTTTTGACAATAATAATAACTTTTTGTCAATAAAACTTGAAAAAAGTAATAAGATATCTTGTTTTTTAATGAGTCAGATTCTTCAGTTACATCTAATATCTTGTTTGTTATTCTCAGTGCATTCATGTTCAATGAATGAAATTATTTTTGCAATGATGGTGATTTTTTATTTCGCGTGGTGATATTTGAAAAATCAATACTATTGAGAGAATATGGTGTTACAAATCTCATTTAACCATAAATATAATCAGAACAGATACTACAATTGAAGAAGTGGCTCAAATGCCAACATGTTTAGAAACAATTCTCAAATTCTTTATGATTACAGGTGGAAAAACGCCAGACTTCCAGGCAAGAAATTACTCTCAGATTATGAAAGAGCAGTTGCTCAAAGGTGAAGAGAATGAGGTAAGTTGAAAATGATCTTCATATAAAATTAGGAAACGTTTGAAACACTACGTTTTTCTGTTTATGTTCTGGTTGTAGAAAAATTCAAAAATTGATTTTCAATTACCATACTTAGACATTCAAAAGAAGAAGGAATAAATGATCAGAGTTAACAAATTCTGAAATAATTTTTCAGGTCCGTAAAAAATTGGTAGAAAAATCAAAGGACGGTACACTGAAAGTCATAAATGGTGACGTGAAACCCACAACAAAGAAGCGAGGTAGGTGGGATCAAACTGTAGATGAAGCTCTTACACCACAGAAGAAAAAGGCCCTCAGTGTTTCTACAAGTAGCAATGCAGCAACACCTGTTTGGGAAGGAGATGTAAGTATTACTTTTCTAATTTTTTTTTTCATTAGTGTAAATAACTTGATTGGTTTTCACTTCTCCATTCAATATGAGTGTCATGAAAAGCAAACAAAAATTGTGTATCACAGTACTCTTTTCAGAAATGTTTGAAATTATAAATGTTTTTATAGATGATTCATTCATTTATTTATCTGAAAATAGAATCACCCAATTTAAAAACTATACGAATTAATAAGTACAAGACAACAGTTGACAAATTTTCGAAACTACATAAATTGATCCATATGACTAAGTAATAAGTAAGTTTGTGATGATTTTTTTTTCTCATTTGTTCTTGATCCCAAAGTTTAGATGAAATATATATAGTATAAAAGACTAAAAAACACGCTTTTATTATAAATTTCATATTTATTATAATCCAGCTAACATTAGAGTTGAGTTAATTGATGTGTTCATACCAATGTAGTTTGCAATTTTCCGAAGCAAAAACAAGTAACAGCATAATATAGTGAATACCTAGTTACGAATGTTTATTTAGTAGCAAAGGAAAATGAAGGGAGCAGACCAAAGTTCAAGACAGATGAAAGTTGAATTGTTACATACAACTTATGTTTCATATAAATGAATTACTGAATAAATAGTTTTGCTCATGAACTTGAGTTTATAAATTACCAGAATATTTTAATTTTCTATTTTGATATAACATAATAACAGCATTAACCATTTTCTTCAACATTGATTTTCTTCATATTAATTTTGTTTGTGTTATACTGAAATGGAAAAGTGAATCCTAAAAATATATTATTTTGATTTTTTTTCATCAGAAAACCCCAGCAGATATTCGTTGGGATGAAACTCCTGGGCATAAAGGTAGTGAAACTCCTGGTGCGACGCCAGGTCAGTCTACAAGGATATGGGATGCAACACCTGGAGCAGCAACACCAGGAAGAGATACTACACCAGGCCATTCTGGAGATAAGAGTACCTCAAGAAGAAATCGTTGGGATGAGACACCCAAGACTGAAAGAGAAACTCCAGGCCATTCAAGTGGTTGGGCCGAAACACCCAGAACAGATAGAACTGGGGCAGATCTTATTCAAGAAACTCCAACACCAGGAGCTTCAAAAAGAAGATCAAGATGGGATGAGACTCCATCGGCTACTCCTTCCCAGGCAATGACACCAGGTGCGATGACACCTACTACGCCCCACGGAACTCCTAGTCATGCTACCCCCATGCTGACTCCTGGAGGATCTACACCTGTAGGTGTTAAAGCTATGGCAATGGCTACTCCCACTCCAGGGCATTTAGCCTCTATGACTCCGGAACAGCTGCAGGCTTTCAGGTGGGAAAGGGAGATAGATGAACGTAATCGACCATATTCAGATGACGAACTTGATAGCATGTTTCCACCCGGGTATAAAGTACTTCCACCGCCAGCTGGATATATTCCTATAAGGACCCCATCCAGAAAACTAACGGCAACACCGACTCCTATGATTGGTGGTACACCTCAAGGATTCTTTATTCAGCAGGAAGACAAATCTGCCAAATATCTTGACAACCAACCCAAGGGTCAGAATCTACCGTTCATGAAACCTGAAGATGCTCAATATTTTGACAAGCTTTTGGTTGATGTAGACGAGGAGGCATTGAGCCCGGAAGAACAAAAGGAAAGAAAGATCATGAAACTTTTGCTGAAAATAAAGAATGGAACACCTCCTATGAGGAAAGCTGCTTTGCGTCAAATTACCGACAAGGCTAGAGAATTCGGAGCAGGTCCACTGTTCAATCAAATTCTGCCCCTGCTGATGAGCCCAACTCTGGAAGATCAGGAAAGGCATTTACTTGTGAAAGTAATTGACAGAATATTATACAAGCTTGATGACTTGGTGAGACCTTATGTTCACAAAATCCTTGTAGTTATCGAACCACTTCTTATTGATGAAGATTACTATGCACGTGTTGAAGGTCGTGAAATTATATCCAATCTTGCTAAAGCAGCAGGTTTAGCTACCATGATATCAACAATGAGACCTGATATAGACAACATTGATGAGTACGTGAGGAACACCACTGCGAGAGCATTTGCTGTGGTAGCATCAGCTCTAGGTATTCCATCTCTTCTGCCTTTCTTAAAGGCTGTCTGCAGATCTAAGAAATCGTGGCAAGCTAGGCACACCGGTATTAAAATTGTACAGCAAATTGCTATCCTCATGGGTTGTGCAATTTTACCCCATCTGAAATCACTGGTAGAAATCATCGAACATGGTCTAGTTGATGAACAGCAAAAGGTGAGGACTATCACAGCTTTAGGTATAGCTGCTCTTGCAGAAGCAGCCACTCCATACGGTATTGAAAGTTTCGACTCTGTTCTCAAACCCCTCTGGAAGGGTATCCGTACTCATCGAGGTAAAGGTTTGGCAGCTTTCTTGAAAGCTATTGGTTACTTGATACCACTTATGGACGCAGAATACGCCAATTACTACACGAGGGAAGTGATGTTGATTCTCATTAGAGAGTTTCAGTCTCCAGACGAGGAAATGAAAAAGATTGTATTAAAAGTAGTCAAGCAATGTTGTTCCACAGATGGTGTGGAGCCACAGTACATTAAAGAGGACATTTTGCCCCAGTTTTTCAAACACTTCTGGAATCATAGGATGGCGTTGGATAGGCGTAACTATAGGCAACTAGTGGATACAACTGTGGAAATTGCAAATAAAGTTGGAGCATCTGAGATCATAAATAGAATTGTAGATGATTTGAAAGACGAGAATGAACAATATAGAAAAATGGTTATGGAGAGTATCGAAAAAATAATGGGCAATTTAGGTGCTGCAGATATTGATTTCACTCTTGAAGAGCACTTGAATGATGGTATATTGTACGCTTTCCAAGAACAAACAACAGAAGATGTTGTGATGCTGAACGGGTTTGGAACTATTGTTAATCAGTTGGGAAAACGTGTAAAGCCATACCTGCCACAAATTTGTGGTATGATCCTTTGGAGGTTGAATAACAAATCTGCCAAAGTGCGTCAGCAAGCAGCTGATCTGATTTCTAGAATAGCAGTCGTAATGAAAACTTGCCAGGAAGAAAGGCTGATGGGACATTTGGGCGTAGTTCTTTATGAATACTTAGGAGAAGAATACCCTGAAGTTCTAGGGTCAATTCTCGGAGCTCTGAAAGCAATTGTGAATGTTATAGGTATGACGAAAATGACACCTCCTATCAAAGATTTGTTGCCTCGGCTAACCCCTATTTTGAAAAATAGACATGAAAAGGTGCAAGAAAATTGCATTGATTTGGTAGGTCGTATTGCTGATCGTGGTCCCGAATATGTCAATGCCAGAGAATGGATGAGGATTTGTTTTGAGCTGCTGGAATTGCTGAAGGCTCACAAAAAAGCTATTCGAAGAGCGACTGTCAATACCTTTGGTTACATTGCCAAAGCTATTGGTCCTCATGATGTGTTAGCTACCCTTCTGAACAATTTGAAAGTCCAGGAACGTCAGAATCGTGTCTGTACTACAGTAGCAATAGCCATTGTTGCCGAAACTTGTTCTCCCTTCACAGTACTCCCTGCTTTGATGAATGAGTATCGAGTTCCTGAGTTGAATGTACAGAACGGAGTTTTGAAGTCGCTCTCATTCTTGTTTGAATATATCGGAGAGATGGGTAAAGACTATATATATGCGGTGACACCTCTGTTGGAGGATGCTCTTATGGACAGGGATTTAGTTCATAGGCAGACAGCTTGTGCGGCAATAAAACATATGGCTCTAGGTGTATATGGTTTTGGATGTGAGGATGCTCTCGTTCATCTACTGAATT
Organism: Leptinotarsa juncta; assembly: GCA_015342185.1. Lineage (NCBI taxonomy): Eukaryota > Metazoa > Arthropoda > Insecta > Coleoptera > Chrysomelidae > Leptinotarsa > Leptinotarsa juncta. The sequence goes on along the minus strand of WOGJ01088343.1, from coordinate 303 downwards.
ACGTATGGCCCAATATTTTCGAAACTTCGCCTCATTTAGTCCAGGCTTTTATGGATGCGATTGAAGGAATGAGAGTGGCGCTTGGTCCCATCGAGATTCTGCAATACACATTACAGGTGAGAGTTTGTTTTCATTTATCACGTTTTGAATTTCTAAAATAAGATTCTATATGAATGATTCAAGTCCTGTTGTTGGATAATCTTCAAATAACACTTGAATATATTTCATCAGTTCGGACTTCCATTGTCTAATCTAATATAAAATGATTTGAAACCCTGAAAAAAAAACAATTACAAAATTTAA
>WOGJ01088002.1:0-16136 GCA_015342185.1 Leptinotarsa juncta | reverse complement strand
TAAGGACTAATTGTATGACTAAGTATACTTTTTGGCAAGTCTTAAAATTGAGGATAGACTAAATACTGCGCTGATAAGTTTTTTAAATTAAATTGCATTACTTCGATAATTGTACTGAATTGTTAAATCATACAATGACTGTAAATTAAAAAAGTGAAAAGAATAAATATGAAAGAAGTAACTAGATGACTAGAGAAAACATTTCTAAAAAAATAATTCAGGGGTAATTTTACCAAATTGTAAAATTATACAGTGACTATAAATTAAAAAAGTGACTAGAATCAATATGGCAGCAGTAACTAGATGACTACAGAAAACATTAAAAAAATAAATAGTACAGGTGACTAGAATAAGGATACTCAATTGAGACTGAATTTATGACTAGATATAATTTTTAGCAAGTCTCAAAATTGAGGATAGACTAAGGACTTCTCCGATAGGTTTGTGAAATTGAATTTCAATACTAGGGTGATTATACTGAATTGTAAAATTATATAATGCCTATAAATTAAAAAAGTGACTAGAATAAATATGACAGCAGTAACTAGATGAGTAGAAGAAACATTTCAAAAATAAATAGTCCAGGAGTAATTATACTAAATTGTAAAATTATACAAGAACTATAAAATAAAAAACTGACTAGAATTAATTGTAAAATTATACAAGAACTGTAAATTAAAAAGTGACTAGAATTAATATGACAGCAGTAACTAGATGACTAGAAGAAACATTAAGAAAATAAATAGTTCAGGTGACTAGAATAAGGATACTCAATTAAAGACTGAATTTATGACTAGATATAATTTTTGGCAAATCTTAATATTGAGGACTATGAACTTCGCTGATAGGTTGTTGAGATGGAATTATTCAACAAAGTTCCAATTCTAAACTATTTTTGGCAAATTGCTGTATCAAATAATCCTTTGAATCCGCATGACTAGAAACGACTTAATTCAAATGACTAGAAAAGTATAACCTAATAATAAATTAATATATCTATAAAATATATCAGGAAAAAGTACCATATATTAAAATTTTCTGAACATGCTGATAATTGTTTCTCAGAAGTTTTCTAATAGTATTATTCCTAATGAACCAGATAATATAGAGCTTTAAATTTTACTTTTATTATGCCATAATACGAATGCAGAAGACTTTTATCGTTACAGTCAGCACCATAACGAATGCAGAAGACTTTTATCGTTACAGTCAGCACCATAATGATATTATAGATACCAAATTTAGAAATTTTTATATTGAATAATATCGAAAAAAGATATGGATCGTAAACTAAAGTGGATGAAATATCAAAAATATTACGTCAAGTTTAATACAATACAAGGAATAAGTTCACCTTTTGCATGATGGATTGTTCAAAAGATGAATGAAACAGTGACCGGTAACCTGTAACAATCGGTTATCATTTTCAAGTCAATCTTTGGGGTGAGTGAACGTATGTGATGTTTCGGTAAGATATGAATGTCCAGCACCCATAGGAAATGAGAGAACATTTTAAGGATGATTGTTTTTTAACTCAACTGTAGAAATGCAGTAACGCTCATGAAAAATGAAGAATTATTGTTAGAAAGCCCTACAAATACAATAGATGAATGTTTGATGATCTAGAATTGAAAGGACAAAGTAATCAATGGATAATGGTGCAATTGTCCACTAAGGGAAAGGTAAGTTGCTGCATTGATTCAGGTGTGACGATGATCTGATAATTCTCAATGTCAGATTTGTCTACACAGTCGTAATTAGTCTCTTTGCGACTAATACCTTTTTGAAAATAAAGGTTTTTTCCCAGACTAAGAAATATTCTAATAACACCTATCAATATAAAGTCATCGGCATGCGTTCCGAACAGTGATGATATGTGTTCGTGTTAAAAAACAAGAAGTTAGGATTAGAATAAATAAAGGGTATTAAACACCCTGCATGGACGTCTAACAAACTGAACAGATATTTTTTTCTGATTGATTCGGCCGTTACTTGATGAAGATCCATAGTTATTTCAAAAACTACACCCCAACGATTTGATCTCCACAAACTGTATTTGAAAAATATATCACAACATGTTTCAAATAAAGTTTGTGGAGATCAAATCGTTGAGGTGTAGTTTTTGAAAAGAACAGATATTTTTTCTGTAGAACGTTTGTAGTCATTCTTGAATAGTTTGCCGAATAAAAGCAGTAACTATATTAGATAAATTCTATAATGACTGGTGACAGTTTCCATTCTATTGGCTAAAGTTACTGGATTCCTGTCTTACCGAACGTTAAAATCTCTCTTTGAGTCACACCCAGATTTGTTAAGAGATTTATTGCGCACTGATACAAAAAGTGAACCTTGGAGAAGTTGTATAAGATGAAAACTTCTTGAACCAATTATCAACTCATTCCTATTGAATTAAGAAACATTTTGAATTCTACATCTAATAGACACAATGAGTATGAGATCATTTCGAAATCTGATTTCTGATAAAATACATATTTACAATATAATTCTTACCACAACTATGCTTCTGATCATTTAGGACGGTATGAAAAGAAAAAACAATCAATCAGTTTGTTTTCACTGAAAAAAACAAGTTTTATACAGTTTTGTCACAAGAGAGATGAATTTCTATAAACTCTGAATATTACACCTCTTCATAATAACAATGTTCTCAACTTATTGAATGGTATCAAGTAGATCACAAATATTCCCTCTTCTCATGCCGTCCAAGGCGAATCAACACATATGTACAATTTACAAATAAATTTACATTATTTACAATTTTCTCATAAATTATTCATCCACGTAATGCTAGGGACGTACCTCTCAGGGAAAAAAGCTGTCGATTCTTGACTGCTGCAGATCGGTGGCAGCGGAGGTGGCCTCCAGAGACGGGGCGGTAATCTTGGGATGGGCCTAACCGGAACCAGCCGTTGTCATTCAATCTGGTGGATGGCTTGATGTTTCCTCAGGTAGGCGATTCTCCGGAAACGTTTACCACACTCACTGCAAGGAAACTGTTCAGCAGAATCTGGAAAAAAAAATTAATCAAAAATATTACTAGATCAAATTTTGAGTGTTTTGAATTTCCATCAGTTTTATTGTAACGGGTCAGTTCTTCGCTGGGAATTTAATCTAATTTTTCCTGAGGAAGCGTTTGATTATCGTAGCCACGTGTGTCCCATATAAGATATTCACATTCAATAAATATTGTAGACAGCAAAAGAAAAATAGTTTTGAAGTTTTTTAGAAAATATTCAGTCATTTGGACTGTTGAATAAGAATTTTTGAAAACCCTTGACATGTGAAAAGATGAAAAAACATTTCATTACAATTTTATCGTAATTGTTATAGTTCAGAAATGTTATTATAAATAAACTGGGAAACAGTAGCGCATTCGCCATATTATTGAAAATGGTTTTAAAGTCGGCGCAACTTACAGTTTAGTGATTGATCATTTTGTAGCAATATACAAATGAATTTTGATACTTAAAAAGGTCAATATCAATATCTGACAATTTGACTTGGGATATTGAAATATTCATCTATTTTTCTATTCATCTCAGTAGGGTTTCATACCACTGAAATAGTCAAATTTAAACATATTTTACATGACATAAGAAACTGTTAGTTAAGATCTATTTCTATTCAGTCCACATAATATTAAAGAAGAAGAAAGTAATGTTCAGGAATTTTTTTTTTGTTAATAGATGTTATAAATAATGTTTCTGGTCATATATTGTTACAAGTTCGGATTTCTACGGTCTATGATTCGAAATCTATGAAATAACAAAAAAATCAATTGAATGTTGACATTCATAACAATAAGCAGTCCAAATATTTGATTGGATTAGTAAATACAGAAATGCCAAAAAAGAAAGAAAAATTGAGCAAAATTGTAAGGATACTAATATGTAAAGGAAATTAATTATTGCGACCTGAAATGAAAATGGGATAAACAATTTACATTACGACGGCTAACACCCACAATCGTTTTCGGGTTATAACCCACACAGTAAAAATTGTGAAATGTGTCTCACGTTTCCACAGTTGCTATTTTTTTAACCTAATTCTCATTCATGAATATCCTCGAGATATTCAAACAAAATTTCATGATCTTGCAAAAACAACATCGGTATCTCAGCTGTGCCCAAATATGAATAATATAAAAAAATATGTTTTATTTTCATTCAATATAATATTCTTCATCTATCACAATATAAAATTCGAAATTATTCATATTCATAAATAGTTCTGTTCTAGTTTTCCAGAAGAATTTTGAAACTGTTTGAAATGTCTTCTCAACGAGTGTGAAACGCAAAATCACATGCATTGTTAATTATGCTTTCCTTTTTGAATTTTTCATCAGTTACTAAATTATATAAAGGCAATTATACAAAAACTGTGAACGAAGCTTATCTATTCAACGGTTCAAGAGAGTTTTGAAAATTAAAAAACAAGAATTAATATTACGATTTTGATTTCAATAATTAAACCTGTTGAGTTTTTCTAAAAACTCATGCCTGTTACAAGTAACATGTGTATTATGATATAATTACATAAAAATAATGATTTATTTTAGACTTCAATAACAAAAAACTGACATTCTACTTCTTTATCTTTATACAAAAAAATCTGCGAATCTTCCCTTCTTTGGAAGGAATTAAAATTATAAATCCCTCATAAAAATATACCCCTTCCAATTTATACAGAAATTATTTTCATAGAATTATGTGATTGATTGATGAAAAAGAAATGAATATTCAATTTCAAATAAACAACTTCATTTCAGTGGAATTTGATGTAATACTTTTGGAAATGTTTTATTGCAACTGAGATTCGACAGAAAAAGTCCATGAATGAAAAAACATTGTTTTTAAAAAATAATTAACAATGAAGTTGTTCTGTTATTCATACAATACAAATCGCGATACAACTTTTGCCATTAGTATAAAGAAAAATTTAAATATTTGTAGTTGGAATATAACTTGATAATTTTGAATAAAAATTAAATCAAAATGAAATCCGATTTGAACTGATACAGAACACTCGGTAACACACAAGTAAAAAATTCAGCACCTAAATTTCAAAAACAAATATGAAAACTTACCTTCCGAATCTCCAACCTCCTCTTGCTTACACTCTTTGATTGGTCTTGGTTTGTGCCACCTCCTGTGAGATGCCAGATTCGCAGGGCAATTAAAAACTTTATCACATTCAGGACATCGATACTCCACGTGGACGATTCTCGAACACCTATGCTGGGCCAGCCCGAAAGCATCCTCGTAGAGCTCTTTGCAAAGACGACATACGTAATCACCGATAACATTTTCGATTTTCGCCAATTCTGCTTTGGCTTCTTCGGTAATTTCGACGACGTTAAAGGCGGGATCGATGTCTCCTTTCCTCACCACCAAGTTTTCGTCAGGCCGCAATTCGCGGATGATAGTTCCAGAAACGGGAGAGCTGTTGTCTTCGTCAAAATTGAGTTTCCTTGTAGCTTTGTTTTTCTTCGACGGAGTGGCCGGTGTCAACTTCAGTTTCTTAGCTGGTATTTCAGGAGTTGGCGATCCGAGGCTCTTCTTACTTCCCGGTGAAGGAGTACATGGTGGAGTAATCGGTGACTGGTTGTGGTGGGTCTTCAAGCTCAAGTCCAGAGGAGATACTGTGCTCAGTTCCAGCGGCTCCGAGAATCTGAAGAACTGCTGTTGCAAGTGGAAAAACTGCGGCTCTAGCGCTAATCTGTGCAGATGATAGTGATTCCTGAAGGTTGCGAATTCCATGTCATGGTGGTATTGCACACGAGGCATCCCTCGCGTAGTGCCACAGCCAACTGAGCTACATTTCACTGTGAACACTTCTTTTAGTCATCTACGCGTTTTAAGTCCCAATAAGAGCTTCACCCCGCCTAGTCGGTAAACGAAGCGTGCGCTAGGTGGGGCGAGTTCGCACCCCTATTGGACGACTAGCCGCACTCCCAGCGTATTGGCAAGAGAGAAATCACGTTTGATGTTCAGTTGTTCGTAACGGATTTTGCTTTTACACGGATGATTTTTCGTAACGGTTTTTAGGCAATTATTGTCGTGTAACAAATCATTAGAGGGATTCCCTTGCAGATGTCGATTTTACACCCCCGGTTGTAAATAGATAGGAGTTTAGATAGAAGCCTTTCGGGTGATTTTTTTTACGTTTTTAATTATGTCGGGTGGGTTTTATCTGTATAGTTTCCGTGAATTTATTTGTTGTGCTTCCTGTTAGATTTTAGAAATTTTTCCAGTAATTCATTAGCAATTTGTGTTGAATCATTTCCGGGGTAACGAATAATTTTGGCTTCGTAAGTGAAGCACTTTAGAACAATTCGATTCATTACCTTGAAGGTGTCCATAGATGGAAAAATGCCGTTCAATAAAGTGGGCAAAATAATTTCATATAGAATTCATTTCAGTTTAGTCAAAAGACTAAGCAGGTGTTTGAAAATTTATTTTTGAGTTAATGACTTTGTATCTGCCGTTCCAATAATAGTGACAACCAAACTATGATTTTGTATTCAGTGTATTACAAAAAAGTTGGTCCAATAGAAATAGTTGGTCCAATAGAAATAGTTGGTCCAATAGAACAGCTAGATATTTTGTTGATTTATTTTATTTCTTAATTTTAATTCACTGGTAAAAGTGAACATTTCTTTTTGGTAAAGAAAGTTTTTGGCTTTCCACTACTCCATCTTGATACAAAAAAATTATTCATCCCTAAAATATAACCCTTTCAATTTGAACATTTGTTATATTGTAGAAGGATCGGCTCCAATTAGGAAAAAAGTGATGAAACTTTAAAAATTTCGGTATTTTTTCAACTAAATTTTGTGATAGATTTATCTTTCAAATAATAATAATAATCTAAAAAATTTATTTAGATACGGATATAATACTGAGTAGATGAAATATTCTTGAAAGAGATATCCAAGGAGGACTGATGAGACCTTCACAAAAGGAAGGTACTCAGGACGAATTATCCCAAACCGTACTCCACGAAAAATATGCCGTTATTGATAAAAGGGTGGCGTGGTCTTGATTTTCAAAATTGAGAGAGTTAATACCTACAAAGCGTTTTTCAATGTATTGAAAAATTGTATTGAATCGAGGATTGTAAAATTGGAATGTATTATCTTCATCAATCTATTGGTGAATCAGATAAAGCAGTATTAAATATGATGATGATTGAATTCCCACTGTCTTTACTTTTTGCATTCTACTTTGGTTTCTATTTCTCACATATTCACTTCAATTACAATCTCCTAGAACCATTAAGGAATCAACGATTTTCTTGTTTTCACTCCTCTTATAGCAATACAGGATTCTAGCTATCTTTATCATTAACTATATAGAAACTAGGTACTCCAAAATCTTCGCCAGATGTCTAAGGACGGTCGTTACTTCTAAGATTCGATTTCGGATTCTATTTCTCACATATGAACTTCAATAACAATATTCATTTTAATTCAATGTAGGTGAGAACGTCCACTGCAACCTTGATTTTGATTCGACTCGAATTTCAATGTCAACTACAAGTTTGAATTCTTCTTGAATTTTTTTCTCAATTCCCCTTTTTTGGATTGCCTGAATTTGTCTGGCAGAACTCAAATAATAGTGGAAATTTACTAAAATATAAAATGGCTCTACTTTTATATTAATATTTATATTGTACCTTTGAAGTTGGATAATTTCTTGCATTTGATGATTATCGAATTTTTCAAGTGAATCACTACCACCTACTCTTCCTATGCAGCCAGGCAGAGATAAGGCCCTTCCAAAATTTCATCCTTCACTCATAGAATTAGTTTTAGTTCAAACTCAGGCCATCTTACCACCTGTTCCATCAGTCCCGTCAAACATAACAATTTCTATACGATTCTAACTATGACATCTCCGCAAACGTAGGTAAATATCCTTATCAGCACCTCACTTCCCACTTCATGTTAATCACTAATACCCAATAAAAGAAGAAGATTATTTGGAATTAGTTTGTCTACCTAACCGTAAGATGAATAAATTAGACAAAATTAACAATTGATATGGAATGTAAAAGCTGTCTGAATTTTGGATATGATTTACGAAGGACTACTGCAGACTGCTCAGAGGAATCCTAGATCTGTGAAAAAAGAAATTTGAATAAATGGAATCTAAAAGTTTGAATAGACAGGAAGGTTGTTTTCATGTTCAGATATCCTCGCAAACACTATAAAATGAAAAGTGTAAAAATATATTGTTACTGATCCATGCTGCGAGGTCTTTTTTTTTGGTTAAATCTGCTCTCACTGATTTTTTGAAATATACGCCGATGGGAGAACGTGACGTAGCTAGTGCGAAACAAATGTGAGCCACTTAATTAAATCTTGAAGATGAAGAATCCATTGGAATTTGGTTTTAGAATTCATCAATATTCGGAGTGTAGCCTATTTGTAAGAATATTGATTTGTTTGTTTGGACGGGTTTCAAATTTATATTTCTTGCGCATTGCAAAATTTCAATGCAATGCAATTGCAATGCGCAATTGAAATATAAGTTTCTTCTGGCACAGAATAATCCAGCTCCCATCACATGTTCATTTCACTACCATGCGGACCAGATGTTTCAGATATGTATCCAAAAGTCCAGTTCCGAGGATCACACGCAGTTTTAATAGTAGAAGTTTCAGTATCTTCAGCAACATTACTGGATAAATGTCGTTTGTCTGGGTCTGCTTGACCTCTTCGTACTGTCTCCTCCATGAGTTTTCCTTACATTTCCTAAGAATTTTGTTGAACCAGATTTCATTGCACTCTCAACGGATGTTGTAGTTGTCTAATTTGTACCAGATTCTAAATCCCCTTTTCAGTTGATCAAGCAATGGATACTGACTTCAGAGTCACAGAGGCATAGTTTGGATTAGTTATGTCAGATGCAGCGTTGAGAAGTCTATTGAATTCAAATAAAACGATATCATAGGTGATTGCTGCTTTCTTGAACTCATTTTTTTTTTCGTTATGCAAACTCAAATACTATCCTCACCTCACTTGATATATCGATGACTAAATTGACTAATAATACAAAATTACATTAGTCCAGACTTCCATTGTATAATTTGATATAAATTTATTTGAAATCCCTGAAAGAATCTATAAAAATCTGATTGAGATACTTTGATACCTTCACAATACAGAACTAGAAACATTTCTGAAGCACATCAACAATGGGAAATATCTGTATACCAAAAACTTACTCACACGAGACAGTATCTGACCCAGGAATCCAACCACCATTAATCGACCGTGCTCTCGGGCTCTGTAATACAAAGGAAGGTCTCGAGAAGGGACTAGGCATAATCAAAAATAACCTCCAACGAAATGGTTACTCCAAAGTGAACAGAGTTTGGCTGAAAAAGAGAAAGAGCCTCACAAGGAAGAGAAGCCGACACAACCAATACTTGTATTTCCCTACATCAGAGGATTGTCGGAAAGGATAAGAAATATTGGGTCCATCAGAACCTGCTTCAGATCTGGGAACACTATCTGTAGCAGCCTCATGAAAACCAGAAACGCAGAATGCTATTCCAAGAATAGCATTTACCGGATACTCTGAGAGTGCGGAGAGTCATACATCGGTGAAACTGAGAGGCCATTGAAAGTTCACTTTGCCCAATACAAGAAACACACACAGCGAGGAGAAACCAGAAAGTCAGGAATAACAGAGCATGTTTGGGCTCATCAACATGACATCAAGTGGTCTCAAGCTGAAATCATCCACAAGGAAGAACACTGGTTTAAGAGAAAATTCAAAGAAAGCCGAATTTATGTTGTCCAACAACGCATTTAGACAAGCTAGCGTAGAGATACACAACATATGGAAACCTATAATCAATCGGACCACGACCAACTTCCGCCAAACGGTTAACTCCCGCTAAAACCGATGAAGCGGAGGGAGGGAAGAAGGGATAGTCAGATTGATTTGATTGAACTTGGCGTGCTTTTTGGTCTCTCCTGAACTCCTTCATTCATGAGCGATGCTCATGAGACGGTTTTTTTAGTCAAAATTCGGCAAGTTTGGAATTAACTTCGCTGTCACACGCTTCATGACCAATATTTCGAAAAAAATGCAAGACATTAGCCAACCGATATGCCGACATCCTCAGCAGACGTCATTGCCGGTTGTGTTAGTTTTGCGAATATATTTATAGTTAACATTATTCGATTCCTGAAGCTATTCATTAGTTAGTGCAGTTGTCATATTTTTTAGTTACTGTATTTTTCAAGTAGAAAATATAAATTACTAGCTGTTGCTTGCTTTTATATTACCGTATAGCCGAAGCCATCGAACCTAGAATCTTGAAATAAGCAGGTAGGTTCTTTGTATAGCGTGAATAGGCATCAAAAAAGGGAATCAGGAATTTCCACCCCCATGGAGGAAAATAGGCGTTTAAAGATTGTATTGAATTTCATCAGTTTTGAAGTTGGAAACCTGAAATTTTGGTTTGAACAAAAATATTATAAATATTTGTTCAAAATGGTCTGTCACGAAACCTAATGTGACAAATCAAATTCTGCGGGCGAAGTCGCGGGCAACAACTAGTAATTTCTAAATTAACCCACACTATCATTCCTCACGAACAGCCACTGTCGAATCTCAAAATATTACAATAAAACACTTGCAAGTCCACCTCACAGGAAACACCAAGATTTCAATCCAAACCCTTCTTTTGTTGTGCAAATCTTCAGGAGGAGCAAAAATCCCTCGAAGGACAGGCGCCATCCGTGTCCCCAGTGTAAGAAGCGAGTCAGGTGCAGCATTGTAGGCCGAACAACGGAAAGGAAAAGTTCTTTCATGTCTAACTTGGAGGAGGTACATTTGAAAGGCATCCACCTCAAGGGCGTCTTATTATTAGTAGATTTGAATATGTAGTGTGTCACACTTGTTACCTGAGTTGGTTGCTTTGAATTTATTGAATGAGCTTGCTGATGGGGTGATTTCGAAATTTATTATCCACACCTTGATCTCACTACAATATCTGGCAAACTGAAAAAGTATTTGAAAGGACAAAATTGGATTTGATGTGGAATCTATTTATTGGAAAAGATAATGGGGAGTGAAATTTGAAATTTTTTGAAAGCATTATAGACATTATTAATTTATACCTACTGATCTACTATTATAGAAGCAAATTTTTTTCAGTTACTTTTCAGGGGATATGCCCCTGTTTCAGATTTGTTCAAGTTGTAAAATTGGATTTGAAGTGAAATCATTTTATTGGAAAAGATAATGGGGGGTAAAATATAGATGAAGACTGAGGAAAATCAAAATTTATAATTTTCGAAAGCATTATAGACATTATTAATTTATACCTACTAATCTACTATTATAGAAGCTAATTTTCTTCAGTTACTTTTCAGGGGATATGACCCTGTTCCAGATTTGTTCAAGATGTAAAATTCATACGAATTTTGTAAAGGTATCGACAAATCTTATGGTTCTATCGAACTACAAGTCATCCTACCCATAAAATACGCCAAAGAACTGCAGCCCGATTTTAAGGTCTGTAAAAAAAGACCAGCCTTATTTCGAAAATGAAACAGTGAATGGTGCAGAAAACAGAAAATCAGAAAAGCAGTGAGTAGCAATACCATTCAGTGTTACTGAAAATAAATAATATCAGATCTTTTAAGAGAATTCTTATGCCACCTATTCAGTTAACACAATCTTATTCAGTAGTTCAAATGATATTTCTCTTATCTCATGTCGAAATCCACAAGAGAATACTGCAAATAATCAAACCATCATCATATTCAGATCTCTACCGTATATTGAAGAACTAACTTCAAAATTAATTGGATTTTATTAAGAAATGAAAATATTAAAATGGCCAGAAAGAATATTATAACCACATAAAATTTACTCAGTAGAATGAAAACTCCTATAGAAAACAAAAATAAATCAAGTCATGTATTAGTCAAATATTCCTAACTCAGAAATATTCGTTAGTTGGAGAAAGAAGGGAGTTTCACCTCAAGAAAGTCTCAAATGAGCGGTCTCAAACACCTAGGATTGAGAGTGTTAGTGATTAGAAAAATTGGTTAGAGTTACATATTTAAAATTCTGAGGGATTTTTTTCATTTTTGTCAAATATATAATATTCAGCATAATTTCATATTATTTTCCTCTTTTCAGTTCACCATCAGTTAAATAATGCAGTAGAAATATGTAGGAAACATATTCAATTGTCAATATCAAGTTATTACCTCCTGCTATATCCCAAAATTGTTCATCCCTACAAATATACCAATATCACCGAGGGAAAATATATTTCCAACTACTGCATTACTGGTCGTAAAATAAATGATCCAGAAATATCTGAACAAATTGAGTTGTTAAGAAGAAATTCCTCTCACAATTGATAACTATTTGCTAGACGTCAGGATCGCGAAGTGAGATATTGCATTTGAAAGTCCTGTGATAACGAAGTTTCAAAATCATTTTTTATTAGGATTAATATGATCTTTGATCCAAGTAATATTGGCTATTCAGTTATTGAATGGTATAATTTTATTGGACTTTCTTTGTCTGAAAAACGATTTGAAATCCATGAAAGAACAAATAGAATGAAAATGAGTTAAATATTAATTTCTTAAATCTCTGAACTTTTCTTTATAGTAATCCGATACTAATCTCACCCTCCTATACTTTCTTTTCTCTTTCAATATATCTTCGATCCCTTCTGAGAACCTACAAGGGTATTTTTTTATGAAATTTAGTTTTATTATACTCAGGTACACACCTCGTAATTATTTGTATATTATTTCTTTCCAGATATGATGAAAGCTATCTAATGATGCTTTAACATTTGTCTCTGTTAAGACTTTATTCCAGTTAGCATCTCTTATACTTTTACTAAGAAGAAGGGAATTTGCTTTCGAGTAATTGAATCTATTTTCGTTCGTTGATGTCAATATTGATTTTATATTTTTAATAATATTCACTTCTACTTGTAGGGTCGGATGATGAACATCTACGCTTACAAATGGAAGCGGTTCTCTATTAATCATACAGTTAATGTGATACTGTGTCAAAAGCCTTGGGAGATCATTAAAGATTGTTGAACACTTTTCTGATTTCTCCAAGGCTCCCACAGATTTTACAAAAAAGTAAAGAACTTCGGTATTGGAGTTCTCTAAAAAGCCAAATTGTCTGTTAATTATATTTTGATATGTTATATCTTGATATTTGTCGAAGTAAACCGTAATTCTTTTCTTGAGTGTTTTCTCAAAAATGTTTATAAAATTATATACCGAGATCGGTCTATAGTTGCCAACAATATTTGTTTACCTGCCTTTTATATAGGTGTAACCAATGATTCTTTCCACTGACAAGGACGTTAACAGTGCTTAAAAATTAGGTTAATTATATGAACTAGTGCTATTATTAGATGCCTATGTATATTTTTTATGAGAATCATGGTAACTAGAAAATTCAATTCTGGTAAAACAGATTTTTGGGAAAGGAGAGATTTGTCTTCTACTTCTCCATCTTTATACAATTGATTTCAAAATGAACTATTCACAAAAAATATGTATTATACATAGAAATGGGTATATTTCAAGATGTTATTCATTTTCGTGTAAGAAATGTTTTGGCTTTCTACTTCTCCGTGTTTATACAAAAAAGTGGGAACCTTCCAAGGAAAATAAGCAATTAATTTCAAAATAAATTCTCCTCAAAGATGTTTAGATCATGTATAAAAAGGGGAACATTCTAAGAAGAGATTTATTTTTGAGTTTTTAGCTTTCTACTTCCCCATGTTCATACAAAAAAAATGCGGGAAACTTCCAAAGGAAGAAAGAAAGCAATTGAGTCCAAAATGAACTCTATACAAAGATGTGTATATTATGCATAGAAGTTACTTTGAGACACAAGCTGAAAGAAAAAGCCCTTTCGAAACAACAACTTTTTTATGAACATTGAATTATACAAAAACTCTTTATCCTATTCAGTGGTATTCCTAACATTCATTGTGAAAAAGGATCAGATAACATTCACACATACAATAACGAATATTTGGAGTACACACTGAATGGAAAAAGTGATTTTTTTTATAATTCAATGGAAGTTGTAGTTTCGTGTAATTCAATGTTTATATGAAAGTAGTTGTTTCGAGAGGTCTTTTTCTTCCAGTTTCGGCCTGAAAGTATTTTCAATGCATGATCTACATATCTTCGTATAGACTTCATTTTGAATTCAATCGCTTTCTTTTTTCCTTTGGAAGTTTCCCACATTTATGTGTAAACATGGGGAAGTAGGAAGCCAAAACCTTGTTTTCCTAAAAATTAATTTCTTCTGTAAATATACTACTTTCAATTTTAACGTAGATTTTGAAAAATTAACTACAATCAATATTACTTCTAGGACAACAGGTAAAATATCAGCAGGTTATGTCGGAACTCAATTACATAAATGATTAATTCTTACAAAACAGGTAAACTTGAAAAAAACCATTACAATACAATGTCCGTTCCAGGAAATCATGAAAACAAGTTTTATAAAGAATTGTTGGTCTTTTGAAAGGAAATTTTAATATTTCAGAGGTTTTAACGGGTTTAATTTTTGTCCTTCATTTTCTGTATGTAATATGTCGTAGTCCATGAATTTCATTAGTTCGGACTTCCATTGTCTAATATTATATAAGTAAAATGATTTGAAATCCCTGAATGAACCAACACAAGTAAAAAATTAAAATCAATAGCTGAAAATAACAACTATATTAAGCAAAAAATTCCTGAAATAAAATTACAGTAAAATAAAAAATACTGATAAATAAAAATAGAACAATTAAACAAAAAATATCAAATAATCAATCGAAACGTCGTGAAGTAACTTGGCTTAGAACCTTTTAGTTCTTTATTTTTTTGTTCAATTGTTCTATTTTTAATTGTATTTTATTTCACTGTAATTTCATTTCAGGGTATTTTGCCTAATGTAATTGTTATTTTCAGCTATTGTTTTTAATTTTTCATTTGTATTGGTTCTTATAGGGATTTCAAATCATTTTATATAATGTTAGACAATGGAAACCGAACTAATGAAATTCATCATGAAACATTATCAATCACCTTCAAACAAACGTCGTAGTCCATGTTGATATTGTGGTTGTGTCAAAGGCGGCAAATATAGGTAAAATGATCGTAATAAGAGAACAACCACAATTTTAACATATCAGGTCCTATATCGGAGAAACCAAGAAGCCTTCGCATGTTTGCATAGCCGAACACAAAAAAAAATACCCAGTGAGAAGAAACTAAAAAATCGTGATCATCAAAGCATATGTGGGCTTTATTAACATATCATTGAGAGTTTGGAAACCGAAACCATCCACCAAAAAGAACACTGGTTCAAGGAAAAGTTCAAAGAAGCTGCGATAAATGACTCATTCAGCTTATGACGTCACTAATCAAACGAGCAAGCAGTCTTCTGCTTGCCGGAAACCGAGTTGAGGAAGGAGAGAAAAGGGAGCAGTGAATGCCCCAAATGACCTATAAAAAGCCGTGAGTATTATTTTATTGAATACTGAAACTAAAAACACTCTGAACATTAATCGTTATGTGATACGACAGTTTCTTTAATTTTGGTTTATGAAAATAATACTACAAAATATTTTTGGCATCTAAACTTGTTTATAGTACTCACCAGATTTCTTGTGAACTGCTAACAAGAATGATAAAGTGTATTTTTGGAAAGGTAGCTGAACGACCTTCAGAATGAGGTATCAACCTTTCCATTCGAAATTTGAGGAGTTGCGTCCCACAAAACTTCACCCACAAAGATGGTTTTTTGCATATTCTCAGATTTTTTATAGGGGTCAAAACATAGAGGGTGGTTCGTTTTCAAATTGACACATTGTGTCAATTCATATGTCATAGATTATGAAATGTTAAATGGGTTATTTGTGATTAATGATAAATATGATTTGACTGATATTACTGACTTCGGCAAAAGCTATGGTCGAAAAATTTCATCCGGAAAGATCTGTTCAAGATTTTATTCGGTATAATGAATATCTTCCATCAGGAATCCTTTCATTTTGAGGATGTCCCTTAAACTTAGGAATGAAGTTTTGACACA
>WOGJ01087684.1:0-16943 GCA_015342185.1 Leptinotarsa juncta | reverse complement strand
CAGTAACTTATCGGGGTGAACTAAAAAGTTTGCCCTTCTACACTTGTATAAAGTTCTCCAATTATAATTTTTATATTTTTCAGATTGTGGAAGGTAAAAATTACCCAAAAAGAATAGGTCGATAAAAACTGATTTTTTCCTCCACAAACAATGACTTTCGTTGAATATGAATTGGAAATCTTTCTGAGATATGTTGTTTTAACTGGAGTGAAAAAAGTCCCAAATGTAGTGTCGGTATTAGCCAGGAAAGTGGTTTTTCAACAGGAATTTATCAGGTTATACTTCATGAAAACATTAAAGGTTGAGATTGAGATTTCAAAATGCAATTCCTGATATTTGTTATCTTGCTTCATACAGTGTCACACATAAAGTTCGAGACATATGGAACTTCTTTTATTAATGGATATAATGGAAATTTGACTCCGAAGTTAGTTTGTGCTGGAAAAGTTAGTGAAAAACAGACTCTTTTCTTTTGTCATGTGCTACTCGAAACCTGTTAAATTTCACATTTTTTTCGAAAATTCCCAATTGGAGTCTCATAATTTCATAATTTCGATGAATACGAGAGTTGAATGTCATATTTTGTCCAGAAAATACCGCATTGGCCTGTTATCACAAAGTAATCGATTACACCCCCAGAAATTCGTTTTTTTTTGTCGCAAAGTTCATCTTGTTTTCCATTTCATTGTTAAACTGATTCAGATTTTCAATGTATTGACGTTGATATGTCAGTAATCAAATACACGTTTTTCTCTTCATTCATATTATACTTATATTAATTTTTATAGCAGATTTCTATCCCATTAGCCGCTGATGAGTTCGAAATATTTTGATGTAGTTCTCACCCAATTCTCGAAGAGATTGTTATTTGAATTTTAATTTCTCTTTGAGAAATGTTTCAAGGCATTTTTATGTATTTCTTTCATGTAACAAATACTATTCCAAAAAGACAGAATTCTCGTTTTCAGATTCATTTCGAAAACTTATCTCTTGAAGATCTAGAGGTGTCTTATAAGTACCTAGTGAAAATTACAAATATATAACTCAAATCATTCGGTAGATTGAATAGAACTGGCCGATACTTGATGAAAATCCATATTAGAAACCTAATAAAAACAGTTTAATGCATGATTTTCACTCTAAAGGGTTTCACTATAAAATATATTTATTAGTTTTTTTCATTCGATAGATATTCACAATAATCATGGACACGACAGATGGAGAAGCTGACCACAAAATTCTGCTAAGATTTCTATTTTTCAATTCTTAGTAGAGTTCATCTCTTCAGATGGAAAAGTTGGATTCCGCACCATAGATAGACCATACGTTTATTTTTCACATTTTTTTTTCACGACCTTCATTATTGTTATTTGTTTCTTTTAGATTTTCAAGTACTTGGTTGTTTCGTTATACATTGTACAGATACATATAGCAAGCGCCAAAAGTGATGGCGAGCCCGCCTCCATGAGCACAAACAAATTTTCATTATAACCCCCACTATGGCTCTTGTGAAACATACAAAAGCTCTCTACAGAGGCGTGTCATTACTTTTCCTCCAATGCTGTTGGCGTTTGGCATTGTCTGAATAATTTGTGTTGTATCTGAAAAAATGTCATCGCCTAACAAAATACCAGTCATCAAGAGTCTATTATTATATATCATTTTAATGAACTGTACCACTACCTAAATGAAATATGAAAAGAAATTAAAAAGAATTCATATTTCATTTGCCTTAAAAAGAAGTCATGTTTCATTTGCCACCCTAATTGAAACAAATCATAGGTACGACAATGACTGGCAAGGGGCTTATCGTAATCCTATAGTAATTGAGTTCGGAGAGTCTATACCTTCCCGATCGCTAGCCATCACTTTTTGCGCTTGTTGTAATAATTCGAACCTATTGTCTAGCAGTGAGGATGACAGTGTTCCATGTAGGGGAAATTTCACTTCTTTCAAAAATTATATTGGGAATGATAATTTTCAGCGTATTTTCAGCGTAAAGTATTCGTTTCGAAGGTTTTCTTTTTTTTCGTGTAATTCAATGTTTATATGATAGGGCTGCTTTTCCTTCCAGTTTATGTCTGAAAGTGTTTTCTTTTGCATGATTCACACATCTTTGTATTAAAATAAGTTTTGAAATTGATTGCTTCCTTCTTTTCTATGGGAGATTAAAAAAAAAATGTGTGTCTGTTTTTCCGTTAATCAGCTACCGCCCCCATACGAACGACAACTCTCAGAAGTTGAGAAACTTGTGCGAGCTAAAGACTAACGAGGTCTTACCTTTCAACGTGTGATTCCTAACACGGTTTTGATTCGCATAGAATCAAGATGAAGAAATATAGGGTCAAAACTTTCTTTCCCAAAAATCAATCTCTCCTAAAAATATCCCCTTTCAATTAAAATTTTATCTTCAATCGCAGGTATATTTTCGAAAGTAAATTTTATTTTGGTTAATAAATCAATTGAAAGTTTTCATTTATTCCAAGCTCTTTGTTATATCCCACAGGTAAACAATAATTTAGATTTTGGGGTATTTTATTATTTTCATTTGTGCCATTTTTTATTATCATATGTTAAATAAACAGGCAATAAGTTATTCTTTTTTTAAAGGTATTTTTCTGTTTTCATTCATGAATTTTATTATTGATTCTTTCTCATTTTTGAAGATTTTCATTCATTTGAATTATATTGTAATAAAAGTATATTTCATAGTTAGACAATAAGAACGTGGTTTCATTTCCAATTCTGTTGAAATCGTACCCCTTGACAAACCTTAGAGAGGTATTTCTATAGGCTCCGCTGTTATTCAGTTTTGATGTATTTCAAATACAAACTTCGAATATATAAAATAGCAGTTAAGTTGCGAGAGAAAGGTTTTGTGAAATCTTCCAAAGAAAGGAAGAAAGCAGCCATTTTCAAAACATTAACTCTATACAAAAATGTGTAGGTCATGCAAAAAAGTGACTTTTAGACACACACTGGACGAAAAAATACCCCCAATTTTTTGGAACAATGAAGTAGAAGGCCAAAACCTTTCTAACTCAAAAATTGATCTCTTCTTAAAAAATCCCCCTTCTAATTCAAACTGTTAATATTTACAAATGATTTATTAGTTCATGTTATGTGTTATTATATTTGAAGTTGCCAAAGAAACTCATAGGCTGCCTGTGAATCCTGCCATTACAAAGTTATTCAAACAATGAAATAACAATACAAACAATTTATTTAGAAATGAGAGAAGTAGAAAGTTGTAAGCTCTTTGCTGGTTTTGTTTTTCATCGTATTCCTTTACATCTCAACTATAATTTCATATTATTACAATGATTTCAGAGCAGTGATCAAAAGATATGGTAAATTTGACAAATAAGATTTTCATTTCCTTCAATATACATTACACAATGAAGTTCAAAAGCTGAGGGTAGTGTTATTATTTTCGAGTGTTCTTACTGAAGTCTGAACGGCCATGTATTGTGATTTAAATGTTTTCTCTCTGAATGAGAAATTCTATCGGTTAATTATTTTTACGCACAACCGTATACAATTTATTTGGATGTTCTTGAGTTTAATACTCTGATGCTGTCTCTGATTCAAGAGTGCCAAGTCACTTGTTTCAGATTATTGTTCCTTTGCATTGAAGATGAATGAATTGCCTTTAAAATATAGACAAAAGAATGTATCCTTATGATACTCCCATTGAGAAAAGGAGATACCTCCCCCTTAAGGAAACATCATCTATGGGATCTACTATGAAAAATAAACGAAACTCTTGAAGCGGTCAGTTGCGAAGCCAAGCTTCGACTTCGACCGCCGAACGAGGTTCTTCTTGTTTCCACTTCAGCTACCACTGTAAATCAACTAGATGAAACCGAAACCCAGAGACACAATATCAGTTATTCTACAAGAGACATCGCTGTTTCGTTCCGTCGTAGGTCTTATTAGTGGTACCAGACTAAAACACAAATGCACTGCTGGGCTGTCCAGCATTGTGAGCCTGAGATGGTAGAGGCGATGACATCATCCTTAAAGAAAACTATTGGATCGACAAAAGCCTTATCCTCGGTGGTATTGGATTGCGAATTTTCCGACTGGTTTCGTCTAGTTGACTTGCAGTGGAAGACAAAATACAATGTTTATTCAGCGGTCGATGTGGAACCTTGGTTTTGAATGTGATGGCCAAGGAAAACCTTTTTTATCTCTGATATTCGTGGACTGAGCCGTTCGATCCCATAGATGTCGATTACATAAGGAAAGATGTGATCTTTAAATGACAGTTAGCTTTAACAATGCAATCTGGTTCAGTCTAACACAACTGATGGGCCCTATAGCGGGTCGAAACAGAGCTGTTTGGTATTGGATTACGAATGCTTTGTCTTTGGGTTCTGGCTCCACATAGTACTTCAATTGTTATCATAAAAATATCTGAACATTTAGGTCAAGTTCGAACAAGCTATTGTTTTCTCGTTTCAATAGAAGGTCATCAATTGTAATGGTATGCCACTACAAAAAATTCCAATCCGTTATAAAAAAAGTTTTGGATGACACATGAATATAGGTTTCCATGGATTGCTTTCATAATTTCGTGCATAATGAAATGACAGCTTTTGTTTTTGATTTATTTCTCCTACAAAATACACTAATCATTTGTGAAAAATTTGATGTTTTCGAAGAATGACTTTAATAAACATTCACGTTAAAATAACTGACCGAACTGAGTTCGATCTGAATAATTTTTTTACTCAGTTTTGGGAATACGAAAAAATCTTTTTTCCAAATATTTACTGAAGATTTATTACCCACAGAAATGGATTTGTTTGACAACCGTTACTTTCACTTCACGAATATTTCTAACCTAGCAGTTTTCCAGATACTTGTTGAAAACTTAATTTCATTCACTGAAGTAGTGGCAATGCATGTGAAGGACATATAGAAGTTATTGATGTCTTTTTCTGATAACTGCATAAACCTCATTCCACTCTTAAGTATTGAATTAATGATGCTTATCCCGAAAGTGACAACATATCATTGTATTTTTTCCTTGAAATATCAATTTTCCTATTGATTTTCCTACAAAATCCATACCAGCTTTACGTTTAGCACTGTTCATTTTATTAACCTTTATCCTTTGAAACATATAAAAAATTTTACTATAGCATATCACTTTGAAGTGAAATGTTTCTGCCTGAAATATTTAAAAAAAAGCTGAATAACTTTGGTTTGATGATTTGACCGATTTTTTCACCACATCACTAAATCATTATACAATTTTCAAAAAAGCTTGAGAATAGGTAATTGATGAAAAAATTAAATTTTCATTTACAATTTATTCTATAACTGGGCTGTTTTTACGTTCATATTTTTATTTTTACAAATCATCATTCTATGATATCAAACTAAACAACAGTTCAGAGCTACCAAAACTTCAGTTGAAGCTACCGAAAACTTCTGTACTGTTTTAACATCTTCTAGAAATCTCTTGATAAGTTGTCATTATTTGCATATCAGCATTCAGAACAACATATCATTCGGTTTTTCTTAAAATTATTCCAGCAATTTTTCACAAACTTACTTGATAAATAATTTGGACTTTCTATCCCTCCCATTTCAATTTTCCCAATTTGTTGGCGACTCATGAAATGTAAATGTTATATGAATGTATTCCTTGAGGAGCATTACGTTTATTTCTCTCGCCGTGAAAAAGAGTATGCATTTTGCGTTTATCCATATTTTACAATATTCTGTTAGATTTCTGTTTAGCGCCCTATTTCTAGCTGAAACAGATATAACGAAAACGAAGTCTAGGTATCATTCGTATGACAACTCCCCAACTCTCAAATAAATTCAAGGCAAAAGGAAACTATTATTTTCGAAATATATCATCACATAGACAATGATTTCGTCTGAAGAAATAAACATATTTCAGAGGAAATTTACTGAAAACGATAGAAAATAAAACAACCGTTTTGGTATACCACAACTGTTTTTATTAAAAAAAGTGTATATTTTTGGGGTAACAACTTTAGAAAATTTAGAAAGGAAAACACAAAACTCAGTCATAGGATAAATATACCTCTCACATTAGATTCACATTTTTTATAACTATGAACAGTTTGACAACATAGAAAAATATTTATATTCTATATTACAAAATCATTTGCCTTAATTAAAGTTTTTCAAGGCACCTTTACATAATAGAAAATAAATCAAAATCCACGATAGCAGAAAGTAAGTCTTGAAAAAATCGCATAAATGCTAAGGAGAGCTATAATATAATTTGGCCACGTGGATCGTATCTAAACTAGAGGCTAAGAAGCCGTACATCAATACACTCATTATAATACATCTCAAGCGCTGTACTTTAGAATGAATTGAAAATAATTGGTGTTTCAAAAATAAAAATAATTATGAAATTATCAAGATCACGCTGAAAACTTTGGTGATGAAGAGTCAATAATGCGAATAAAATATTTTTTCTACTCCTCCGTTATCAGACAGAGAATACGGAAAACTTTTGTTTATGATCTATACATCTTTAAAAACATCTCATTGTAGTTTTCTTTTTTTTTTTTGGAAGTTACACAAATAATTTTTTTGATGATGAGGAAGTGAAAAACCAAAATGAGTATTTCGTGAATAGTCTCAGTGTGTGAATAACATATCCTTTCTGACCTCGGGAGGTAGAAAAATTATTTCAATATTTTTTTTTCAAATTATGTTAAGTACAAATATAGTTTTAAATAACTCAACTCACTTTTCATTTCAGCATCTGATGTTGCTAATAAAACAAAATATTTTCTTTCGTTTTTCTTCCACATTCTATTATTAGTAGAAGTTACCGTCGCGTCGTAAATGTCACACATGAGACAAAAATCATAAAATTCTCTAATCAGTTTTCACCAAAACTTTATTGATTGGTCATTACCATTTCCGTATAAAAAACAGCAAATGCCAAGCTTCGTAAGTAAATATTCTCCACAAAAAATGCTGTTGACTTAGTTCATCTCTAGAGAATACCTTGAACGTATAATAAGTACAGATATGCTGAAATGTTCAAAATGTAAAAATTGAATCTAAATTCAAATGAAGCCTTGAAATATTTCCACAAAAATAGCCTATTCAATCACAAATTGATCACAAACGAATTCAACAAAAAATACTATTCCGAAGAGACAGCTGATCAATTCATAAAATGACTTCACAAAGTCAATAGAATCCGATTCCTGATTTGATCTTTTTTCTCCGGTTTCAGTGATAATCACAAAAATAGAATCTCTTCCTCATTTCATAATATAGACACTATTTCTACATAAAAAATTAAAATGATTGTGAACCTTAAGTCACGTTAGTGTAGTTTTTGCATGCTGTTAATATAAAAGTTAAAGTAGACTTATTCAGAATAAGGATCAAAATATAGATTAAAACGATTATTCTGAGTATCACAGAATGAACACTACACCTAGTGGCTGGTATAAAAATTTCTCAATCGAGATTTTTACACAACGAATTTTTAAGATTCAACGGGGGTTTTTAGGACATGCCAGAAGACGGGTCATCCCTGTCGGTACCGATATCTCCCCATTCACTTCTATTGGAGTCGGAACTTTCCACAAATGGCGCTTCATTCATCGGATAATCCACATAATCGATACTGTCTACGTTCTTCACGAACATCGGTTCAGTATTCACTACTCTGCTGCTATATCTCTGCTCTTCTGAGTCACCAGAAACTACTGGTTTTGTCTCCTTGTCGGTTTCATCGATGCTCTTATTAGAAACGACTTTGCTTTTCTCCTTTGGACTTGCGTCTGACTCGGTGTGATCCCTGGAGTCCAGAGATATTTTTGAAATACGGTTTTGGACGATATGGAGATGTTTTAAGATATAGTCTTCTCCGGGAGCTAGTTTGTGGGCTTCCAGTAAGCAGGATTGCGCTTCCAAGAGTTTTCCTCTTTCTACGTGAACCACGCAGAGATTATGAAGACCTTGTATATTTTCGGGATCTAGCTCTAAGATTCTTCGGTAGCACTGGAAGAAACAAATAACAATTAGTAAAAGTAATCCGGATAATAAACATATTCAGCATCCTTTATATAGTATTTTACATTGAAATCTGAAAAATTTTCTTCAAATGGTTGCGAAAGTTATAGGCAACGAAATCGCTAATGACTCTTAAAATTAGTGTTTGTTTCATTTCCAATTGAATTTGCTTCATAATTTATCATTTAATTTTGATTAATGTCTCTGTTGCTTTTTAGAAACTAATAATAAGAATTTGAATTTTGTCACAATGGATATATCTATTCCAAATTGGAACGTCAATCATAAACATTTCTTGCCTGTGGCCCCGAGTCGCCCAGATAATTAGTAAACGTGCTATCAAATGTAGTTGAGGAATAAAGGCTTGGCTAGTTGGAGTGGCTGAATACTAATTTTTCTCTGTTTCACAATATTTCTTTATCAGTGCCGTGTGTTCGTGGTAGTGAGTGGTTTTGCCAACCGATTTTTGAAAATTATTTCTAGAGATCAATTACCCTAACTCCAAACTAACTCAAGTTATGCACTCGACGCGTGTTTCGCTAACAAGGTTAGCATCTTCAGGAGAAGCAAATTGAATCTGAATCTGAAGGCAAGGGTTTAGCTGTTTGGTATATAAACAGCTAACCCTTGGGTCGGATGTGGACTTTGTTTGTTAAATAATGATTATCC
Organism: Leptinotarsa juncta; assembly: GCA_015342185.1. Classification (NCBI taxonomy): domain Eukaryota; kingdom Metazoa; phylum Arthropoda; class Insecta; order Coleoptera; family Chrysomelidae; genus Leptinotarsa; species Leptinotarsa juncta. Next base: position 8,240 of record WOGJ01087684.1, on the reverse strand, counting down.
TAATTGATTTTTCGGTAATTAACTAGTGAAACCACTACCTGCAAATTAATTTGTCAACAATAGATTAAAAAGCGGACAAATGATGATACCACAGTATCATCTATTTGAGGATGACTTGCCAAACTTCCAACGAGCTTTTGGATCCCTCCATATGCATAAATATAGTTTAAAAAACTAAAAAACACGCTTTAAAAGAACATCGAACTGAAAAGTTAAAAATATTTTTTAAATAAGCTTAAAATAATAACGAATAATAATAGTATTATTGTGAAAGAAACGACGGGCGCTTGATATACAAAAAATATGGCACAAAGCGCCCACGCTTTTTATACAATAACACTAGTATTTTCTGTTCGTTATTGTTTTAAGCTTATTTAATAAAAATTGTTCGATGTTCTTTAAAAGCATGTTTTTTTAGTCTTTTTAAACTATATTCATTTTATCTAAACTTTGGGATCAATCAACCGTATATTGTTTAGGAAAATGTCCCTTGATATTTTCCGATTCCGGAGAGGGAACCTGAAAATCAGCTACCAAGCTCAAGGCAGCAGGCGCGCGTGTTAATAAAATAATACTTTTTTCAAATGAAGAAATACATGTGAAGTGACTTCGAATTATATCAAGGAGTTACGTACAGCCCCATCTGCCCGCGAATAGATCAAGCAATAATGTCAATATATCCAGTAGGTTACGTACAGCGCCATCTGCTCGCGGATAGATCAAGTAATTATGTCGATAATTCTGTCAAATACAGATTCCTAGCTTGAGAGTTACAAACAAACAAAAATACATACATACGTACAGGTGAAGCTAATAAAAACATGTTAAAGAGGACAGAAATTATGTGAAACGATAACACTTGAAATAGGAAGGAATACAAATAATATTTTGCTGACATCAACATTTCACTTTATATTTTGAAAGTTCATGAATCACACACGAATATAGTAAACATGACAAATCATGGTACATTTGTATCACAGATGGGAGCTGAAAATGTACCACACCTTAATAATAATAATAATATCGTCTTTATTATTTCATAACAAAAAATAAGACACAGAAATTAACATAAGTATATCCTTAACCTACGAAATGAAATAAACGGCGGAGTTCATCGTCTGTAATGCAATGCATCACAGAAAATGTTCTTCCACTTAACCCTTTTTCATGGAAGGAGCATAGAGAACTTCCATAACCGCCCCACATTGACTTAAGAGGTTCCCAGACTATTAGCGATTATTCCATCACATTTTAAAATACTTTTACTTCGTACGAGTACTTTGACTACGCCACAGAAGATGACTGCAGTTGCAGTTGAAACGTAACCAAAGAAGAGCTCGGCAAAACCCGGAAACCAAACAAAACACATTTCAGAATGTTTCGTAGTATTTTGAACTGTTGTGAAATGCTTTCGAATACCCTCGAATAATCTGGGATCTTCGGAAACGTTCTGGAGAACTATATTTTCAGCTCATATATCATCAAAAGCAGGGTAGCCTGATACCAAGCTGGCTTAAATATTACGATATTTAATTAACAATTTTTATAGGTTAGTACTGATTGTACTAGTGATAGATTAAAGCGAAATTTCATTATAAAATTACTATTGGAACCTGAAGTAGGGACAGATTGTGCAAACATTGTTGAATATCAGTTGGTCATAGCTATATGGTCTTATTTCCTTTCGATGATAAGAGATACTCAAGAGGTGTAAGTAAATAAATTTCAACTGACTGAAGTGTTTGAACAGTATAAAGTATATAGACACACGAGTTGCCATGTAGGCTGACGAAAACAATCGATAATAATGACTTTTACTTGACACATTTATTTTCAAATGTCATTAATGAAACTGATGAGTGATTTGGGTCATAAAAGTATTGTACATAATGCACTGTGAATCGACTGTAAATGCATTGAAAAATTTGAATATGAATATAAACATATTTAAACAATAGAATGAACATACAGAGTAATCCATGGAAAATATACCGCATCTGGGAAGAACCTGTCGCGAAAGTTTGAAAACATACCGAGTTTATTTGTGAGGGAGAAACGCTTCAAGTTAGATAGAGTAAAGGAGGTGAAATATCTTGGCATTGTCCTTGATAAAAAACTCACCTCGAACGCTCACTTGGAAAAAGTTTTACACAAAGCCAGACTGTCCCTATGGATATATCAAAGGCTTTGTGGTAAAATTTGGGGTTTAGGTCCCAAACAAATCCATTGGATTTATGTGATGATTGTCAGACTAATGAGCATATATTGTGCAATTGCCTGGTGGCCGAAGGCTTTACAGAAAACGGCCCAGGCGAAGCTCTCTGGCTTACAGAGATAGGCTTGTCTGGCCATCAGTACCATAGGTACCATCAGCGGCCATGGAAATCCTTCTAGATCTACCTCCTCTCCACATTTTTCTGGAGAGAGAGAGGCTAGATGGACTGCATATATGTATATTTGTGCACATTGCCAATTGCATGAATCAATTTAATACTGAGTGCAACAGACTGTTGGTTGACACTGTGAGTCACAGCAATCTAGAAATGGCCTCTGATTTTATGCCTCCAACTGTCAACTAAGAACTGCCGTATAAAATACTGTTCCCGAGTAGAGAGGACTGGAATCTCCGGAAGAAGGGAATATTAAAAGTTCACAGATAGATCAAAAACATCTTCCGGTAGGTGTTTTTAGAGAGATATCAACCTGCCTAGGGACCAATGCGACTGTATTTCAAGCAGAAATTTACGCTATTGAACTGTCAATAAAAATATTCTCGGATAGTTAAGCGGCGTTGGTAGCTCTTGTTTCCTACCGAGCAACGTCTAAATTGGTAGCAAATTAACAAAAACGACTCTCCTTGATAGAAAGACTTGACAGATTCCTGGCCATACTGGCCTGGAAGACAAATAGGCTGTTGACTCCCTTGCGAAGAAGGGTGCTGCAAGCAGCTTCATCGGACTAGAACCTGCCATTGGCATCGCTTTAGGCTTTGACAAACAAATATTGAATTCCTGGATGGCAATAATATTTATAGACTTTTGGCAGAATTTTCCAGGATTGGCTCACTCCAAGGCCTTTATTCATCCTTTGAATCTTGATATCAAACAATTGTTAGACTACAGTAGGAATGAACTACGATATCAAACAGGCCTTTCTACAAGTTACTGTCATTTGAATCGCCTCTGTTGATGAAACAGCAGAGCACATACTTTGTGCCTGCCCCACTGGGAACTGAATCAGATTTTTAGAGTTCGGCGGATCCGTACTCTTACCATTTGACCTTACTTACCATACAAACTAACCGGTTTCGCTGGGTTTATTTGGTCAAATGTGAATAGATATGGGCTACAATAAACCCTTGCAGGTTGTGGTGGCGGGTCGAATAGATCCATGCACCTAACCTAACCTAACCTACCTCTCTCAAGAGGATCAAGTGACATATGAGCATTCATTATTTTTTTAACAGAATTTTCTGCAAATCGCGTATGTGAACAGCGTCACACACTGTAGAATCAATGAATTTCAGTTTCATGGTCTTTGCGCATTGAACATGCACTTTTCTATAGAAGGTAAAAAAATTAACCACCGATCACCTCCTGCGCAAATTGGTATTCCCATGAATATTACTGGAGTTTTTTTTCCAACACCAAATCGTGATTTTTACACCTCGACACGTGTTTCGATCATCAAGTGATCATCTTCAAAAGGAAGATAAGAAACAGTTTGGTGTTGAAAAAAAAACTTCAGTAATATTCATTACTACACGAAAGGTTCCAAACAGTACATCATAAGTGGTATTCCCATCTTGAGCTGGTTTCTTTTTTGGTACACGGCAAAGTGACCCCTTTTTCCGCAAAAGTCTTTGAACGTCAGCTACATTTTAAGAAGCACGTCTCGATAAACATAAAACGTCGATATTTTTAGAACTCTGACCGGAGTAGCAAAACACGAAAATTCATCTTTATTTTTTGCTTTCGACCACTTCATGGTTACTCATTTAGAATTACTTTAAAGGCAACTGTTTTCGAAACACTGAAATCTACATTATGCCGCTGATAAAATCAGAGACTACTCAAGGACATGATCTTCCACCAGAGCCTCAATTTCCTAGTGAAAAATTATGTCTTCCAAACTTGTTAGACTTTGGTACACTTTTCTTAATCTGGTGTGAGCCTGGTGTGAGCCTACCTCATTCAGGTAGGTGGGCAACACAAATGTATGGCTTACGAAGTAGATCATCTGTTACAAATTTCAGAAATACGCCCTTCCATTGTTACAAAGGAGCTAAGTACACCCACCAGACAGGAGCCGTTTTTCCAATTTTCTCAGGTAACATGTAGCTTTACAGGCTAGAATACGCATTCTGCTTCTGGATACCAGTTGGAGTCGTTAGGTCGACGCAACGTCTATCTTCTATTAGAGGTGGAGAACTGTCGATAGTTGCCGCCATCGACCATCAGGACTATCGATAATTATCGATAGTTTTCGATAGTTTCTATATAATAAAAGAATAAACTCTATTATGGGTTTTATTAGAAATGTTTTCAAAACAAATGGTATTAAGTAAAAGTCCTCTGATTTTTCTTCAAAAATACCAGCATATTGACGTTTGTTTGCTTTAATTATTGAATGCCTGTCTGCAATTATATAGCCTGATTAACTAAAAATTCTTTCTGATTCTACAGAAGATGCGGGTATACACAAATAATTTCTCCAAGTCCAGGCAGGGGTATCAGTTTCCGATTCCCCTAAAAAAGTTTAATCTGTCTAATTCTTTTTTTCTTTGGGAAGAACATCATACTCTAACGTTCTCTTGAAAAAATGACTTATAAATCGAAAACTTGAGGTAGCTGAATATGAATCACTATTTGAACCAGCACTGGAACTGGAACAGGGTTCTTGTGCAGACACTAGATTGCTATTTAATCTTTTCAAATGATCAGTTAAATTGCTAGTATTTGCACTGGATTTATATTCTTTACAACAAGACAAACATTTGGCCAATTTTTTGTCAGATGATTTTTTGAAAACTCTCCACACTATGGACATTTTTCTCCTTTTGTTGTGATTCACCGTCACTTGCAGGAGTTTCTTCACTTGGTTCTAAAAATATTGAACACATAAAAAACTTGCACCAGTTTTTGTATACTTTACCTGTATGAGAGTCACCGTTTCTTCCTCTTTTTTCAGAGTTTGATGTAAAAAATTTATCCATTTCACAAAGTTACAAAACTCTGAAAACATGTTGTACCTACTAAAATTAATCCCTAGTGAAATCTGTATTTCAAATTCATACTGAGCATGGTAAACAGTGCAAACAAACAGAACCCTGTAATTAAATCTTATAAACTATATTGCTATCGCTAGATGTCACTTGAGAGTAGCTGTTTGATTGAATTTTTTACATATTAGGGTAATACTCAGAGTCAGAGTAATTACAAGTATTTCATTACTCTGAGGGGTAATAGAACCGAATAAATGATAACGATTGTTGTTGCATTCTATTTTTGAAAATTAAAATGTAGGACTATCGATAGCGCTAAAACACTATAGATTGTTTTCGATAGTCCCGACTATTGATAGTGTTATCGATAGTTCTCCACCACTATCTTCTATCCAGCTTTGGTTCTATTTATCTTTGGTTACGTCATGGTCCATAAAGTGTTCTACAATTTATAACGTAAGGCAAAGTGAACCATTTCCTTGACAAGGCTTTCTAAGATAAGCTGGAGCCTAGTATTTCCAAGGATTGAGTGCGTTCAGAAACTCCTACCGGAGAACCATTGCAAAACCTTCAGCCTTCTGAGCTGAATAGGGTTTTGTATGCTGTGAATATTTGGATGAAAGAACTGACCGATTTTTCCACTTTGTCATTCTCAAATAGAGAAGAAACGATATTACACCCTGATAAATGAAAATAATACAGAGGAAAATCACAAATGCCTTTATCACTGCTCACGTACCTAAAAGACAAAACAAGCTTTTTCAGTAGTTTCAATTTGAAACATCTTCTTGTTTGTCAAATCAAACTTCACCCAGCATATGTCCAGAAAAAAAACAGACTCGCCAACTCAACTGTACAAAGAAAGTCGCATGCAGTGAAACTAAATTACCATACAGATATCTGAATACGAGGAGCTGAAAGTCAAGAGACGAAATAATTATATGGCCGCGAGCCTTCTTCACGTCGATTGCGATTTTTAAGTCACTCTGTACAATTATCCTGAATTAAGTCCTTGTAAAGTCGGACCCCACATGTACAACAATTTTCCTGAGCCAGCAGAAACTGCTTAATCTTCCTGATAGTATCGCGAGACTGCGGTTTGTTCTTGTATCTAGACTCTTTAATGCTTTGGATAAATCGACCGTGTAGGCTTTAATTCAGTGTTGGATCGCATTCATCGTGAATTATTTCGTATCCGACAATCGTTAATGAAGTTGTTATCGAATACGGGATAATGGAAATAAATCGACAAATCATCAAAGAGATTTTCTCTTCACGTAGGTACAGAATGTTGAAATAAATAGGTAGGTTATTATGAAAAAATTGTGCAATGGGGCATATATTTGGTGGAATAAGAAAGTTTTTTCTTTGTTATGAAATATGAAATGAATTGATGGATGAAGCCGGTACTACGTGGCAGGAAATCAAGGAAAAAGAATCGGAACTTTCTATAGTTTTTACCATTTAATTGTTTAATGTATACGTTTGAAAATGTCCTAAAAGGACGAAACTGCAGTAATTTTAGTGGTAGAAAACATACAAAGTTTCAAATCCGAAGTTTCTTTGAAAAAGAAAACAAATTTGTAGAATTTTTTTTGGGAACGTTTATATTGGTATAAGCAGTTCAAATTGATATATAAATAGACAGCACTTTATTTCCAACAGGTTTACATCCAATTACAGAAAATGTTGAAGAAAATTGGTGAAGAAATAACATAGTTAGATTCAATTGACGAATTGCAAACGAATTAGTCTTCACACTGTTGATATAAAACAATTGGAAATTATAAGGAAAATCTATAAGTCACATATTACATACTAAATCAAAATTATAATACATTATATTCACTGATGCTCTGAGATTCACATTTGTTCTACTACTCTGACAATAAAATGTTTTCTCGTATCAGGAGTGGTACATGGAAATTGAGTTTTTCTAGGAGTGGAACACATTATATGACCAAGAGTCCATGTGTATTCAATGATATAATATCAAATTGGTTCAAAAGGATAAAATAATCAACTCCCCTTTGGGGATTAAAATCTGTAGTTCCAAAACATAAGAATTTCAAGAACTTTCTTTGAACAGCTTCAATTTGCTGTGTGTGAGAATTATAAATGGAATATCGTCTCATAATCAGGTTTGGACCTCACATAAGCATAGGATAGCGTGTTTTTTTACTTCTATGAATTCTCTAGCGTTCCAGCTTAGTCAATAAATGAAACAAAAGTGATTTTTTGATGAAAATCAATGGCAAAGTCTTTCATTTCTTCAACTCAACTAATAAAATGTTATCAATATCATAAGTAAAGTGTATTAGAGTTTCCTTTCTAGAAAAAGACAATACATGACATTCAGCAATGTTAGATTCAAACGATTATTGGAACACGGATCAAATATAATATCTAATTCATACTGTAAGTCTAAGAAGTCTCTATAATCACTTCGAATATTTTAAGTTCATCGGCGTATAGCAGTCCTGAATTGTTTATAATTTCAGTGGAGTCATTAATGAAAATTAAGAACAAAGGAGGTCCTTAATTCGAGCCTTGGGGCACTCCCGAAATTAAAGTATATAAGCCTTCATACTATACATACTGTTTTCTATCAACTAGGTTAATTCGATATGAGTTGTTCCAAACTTGCTGGAAAACCAAATTCTGATAGATGAAGAAATCGATTTAGTCAAAAGCTTTTTGCTTGTCTGTATAAATGACGTCGATCTACAATTTCCTATCCAAAGATTCAGAGACACATTCTGAAAGACATGAAAATTTGGTTATAAACAACTTGTTTTCTACAAACCTATGCTGATAATCTGATACGATGTTTCGGTTTGGACTGTAATTATTGGAGTATTATTATTATCCCTACTCCCTACTAATATTATAAATGCGAATGTAAGTTTGTTTGTTACGGTTTCACGCGAAAACTACTCAACCGATCATCATGAAATTGTGTACACATGTTCTTGGAGGTATTAGAAGTAAGGTTAGGTTAGGTTAGGCATTA
>WOGJ01087518.1:0-12392 GCA_015342185.1 Leptinotarsa juncta | reverse complement strand
GCCCTCGTCTATGATATCAATACAGAAGAGAGAAGAGATGAGTTGCATGCTCCCCAAAAAGGTATTCCATAACATAGTCGAGATTCAATAAGTGCATAGTAAACGGTCTTCGCGACATGGAAACCCAACTCATTTTAAACCACTCTAACCGCATAACATGAATACACCTGGAAACTTTGTGCTTAATTTATTTTGTAATACTACATTTGAATGATATTGTATTCGTTTTGGATGCATTGAGAGAGAGTAGATTTGCATCGCACCAGCTCTCCTCCTTCTTCAAGTCGAATGATATTATTTTATTTAGCTCCATTGAGATTTCTTTTCCACAATATTGTAGTATTATCCGCGAATATAGTGAAACTACCAGATATGTTAATCATAGATTTGTCATTCATATATAGCAGAAACAGAATAGGGCCTAACACAGAACCCTGTGGTACACCAGATTCAATGGCCCTGTTCTCAGAGAGTTCCGTTGTCCTCACCATTTGACTCCGACCTGGAAGGTACGATTCGAACCAAGTGTTCGTTACACCTCTACATCCATATTTATAAAGTTTTTTGATAAAATTTTATGATTGACGCAATCAAACGCCTTTGAAATATCTCAAAAAATTGCGGCGGTTACTTCATCTGCATTCAATTCAGAGTAAATTTCATATAAAAAAGAGAAGATAGCTTCATTTGCATCTTTTTCCGCTTGGAACCCGAACTGGTTTTTGCTTATAATACAGTGCTTATAATACAGCTCATAATACTTAATAAAGATTATAATGATAATATTCATCAATATCTAGGAACACAATGTTCATCGACAAGTCAAAAATGGAAAATGAAAACACAGAAGAATAACATGAAAACAACTAAAAAATATATTGTCAGCAACAGTCAGAACGATATATCCCTTTCTTCATATACTCGTATGAATAATATCAATTTCGATACTCATTACTTTATAGGACATCTTTTTTGTGGAGAAGTTAGTTGCAATTCCATGAATATAGGATCTCGAAAAGTCACAAATAACTTTCGTAATGTGTGGCATCTAGACGACGCTTCTGAAGGGGAATTCTAAAGTAGACAGAGGAATGGAAATGCAAGATAAATATTAAACAGCCCGAAGTTTTATTGCATTTGTTGTATGTAACTCGGAGGAATCAATGCAGGTCAAAGGAATTCGGGACGAAAGTTATACGTTTCCGTAATCTTGAATTTAGTGTTGTGTACTATCAGTTGGATTAGATAAATTGTATATTTTGAACATTCTGAGAAAAAGGATAATGCATCAATTGTATCACTAGTAAGTTATTCTCAACATTCATCACAGGAACATATCTGAAATGAATTTATTATTGAATATCAGAAAATAACTTTTCCGGAACCGTAACAAGTATTGAATAATGATATTATTGGATGAGATTTTTTGGATAACGGTGAAAAAAACTCTGCATAGAGAACATTATTGAAACTATCTGATAAAATCATAGATCTGGAGGTGGTAGACACATCCACAAGTAGAAAAGTTTCAAAATCAGTATGATTACGTTTGAGAGAGCTATTATATAGCAACAAACGTGTCGTTTTTTATGAACTGTCTAGTGGAAATTTCACAATGAAGTGTTATTTGAATTCATTCTCAGTATTGCTACTCAAAAAATATAGTTGTGAGTATGTTCAAAAATCCTGTTATTCGAAAAGTTGCCGCTTGATTTGTGAAAAGTGACTAATGGATACTTGAAGCAGACTCACAATCAACAGTTCAGTTCGATCCAGGATCAAACTAGGAGATGTGATTAAATGATTTTGGTATGAATATATTCTGAAACTATAAATAATAATGTAATTCATCAAAAAAATCTGAAGTAAGATGGTGAATTTCACGTGTCTAGATATCATGAATGAAAATTATATCCGTCCTAATACTCAAGATAGCTCCATCAAATTTGAAAATTTTCAATTCGAATGTGGTTGAACTTTTGGAAGATATCCGTTTAATATTCGAGTAGTTTTCGGAAGATGAATTCCATTCATTATTTCTTCGATTTCAACTCATATTTCTGTTGGACCCAGATTGAGAGTTCAGGAACTTTAAAATATCAAATACACTTTTGAAAGATACAGTACAGTTACAGTGCTTTTTCTACTTTCTGCGTATACATTTCATTTCAATCGTTTCATGGCCGTCAAATGTGAATGAAGAATATATTATTGAAATAATTGTTTTTCCAAAAATTTATAGTGATTGAAGAAAACAAATTTAACAAACCAAATAGAAGAAACAAGATTTTGTTATGATCCGAATAACTGTTGTTGTGAACGACAACAAATTTATCAATGGTGGTCATGCAAGTTATCGACATTTTCCATTGAAACAATATACTAAACCTTCAGATCATCCTCCTCCATAAATAAAACATGTTCACCACAACAATGCAGTGTCGTATGCAAAACATTCGATATTGGAAACAGTTTAGCTCCCAATATTGCCACAGCAGGTGGTGGCACTATCGATTAGGAGAACTTAGGCGCTTCGACGTATTTGTAGGCGACAATAAGATATATCGACGCTCTCAATGGAATTCCATACATTCATATGATATCTTGCTTATTGAACCTCACGATCGTCACTGAATAAGACTGATAACAGATGGATGATAGCAAAATCAGAATTATTTGTCTCGAAGTTTGGTTATATATTTTAATACACAAAATCACTGCTGCATCGAAACCAAATATTGAAACAATGTCTTTCAGAACTGATTGACACTTTCGTAAGAGTAAATCACTAGAATGAATACTGAAATTTGTACTTTCAGTGCAATTTTACCAATTCTACTTTATTTTTCGGGATAAGTAACCACGATTGGTAAACATCAACTTGGTACCTGAATTATTATTTTCACATTTCTATCGAACCTTATTTCAACAATGCCTTTCAGTTCCTTCTGGCTTCTTTCAAGTCTGTCAAAAGAGAATTTTCGTGTTGTAGTTGATAGTTTCTTATATTTCAGTTTTTCATTCTTCCGTACAGATTTTTTTGGTTTTCTGTTTGGTTTTGTTCTTGAAGAACGTTTGAATAACGACAATTTCATTCCCAAAATTTCATATTTTAGAAGAGATCAGCTTGAAACTTTAATGCAGTTTTTCAATGATAGCTTTTCTTGCTTTAAAAAGTAGATGGCGTTGCTAGCAAGTTAATTTTGAAGCCACAACTGCAACCATTCTGATTATACTAGTATCCTCTTTTCGATTTCACATCTGCTCCTTATAAAAAAATCATTCATTGGTGCAATGCGTCGAATCGCAATATCCGATTGACCTACTTCGAATCTAATTGGTGTCGATGTTCCAGTCTTAAGATGCTCCAGTGATTCAGGAACAGGGAAAGCCTAAAACCATTGTTTTTGTATCGTTGAACAAGTTTGATTTTCTCTCAATTCCCTTGATCATCTTCTCTTGTGAAATTCATTTCTATAAAGATTTATTTTCAGAGTAGTTTGGAAAGTCAAACCCGAGAAGTTTCTTGTTTGACTTTAGAAATGTTGATCCAGCAGGAATATCGAATGATTTGTGCAGAAGATTTCAATCTCGTATTGGTGTAATATGCATAACAATGTTTAGAAAATCAAAGAAATCTTTCATAATTTGAATACAAAAGATTGCATTTTTGACAGCAAGCTCTCAAATGCACCATATTATTTGATTTTAGCCGATATTATTGTTGCTGTTATATTATTGTTGAAATATAACTGTACAATTGATAAAAGTTGTATCTATTGTTATACTGAATGAAATTCGTATTTGATTGAGTATTCACCTTTTTGTTAAAATGTCCATTGGCATAGCAATTGGAATAAAAGGAAAATCTTTCCACTGTGACACTGATAAAACTAATCAATCGACTGAGAAATCTTGAAATAAATACGTTTTCATGTGATCCGATGAGATTTGAAGAAAAAACTGAAACAACAGACGATTGTACTAATGAACTACACATTGAAAAATCACGAAAATGATACATATCGCGCTTCCGCCACAATATAAAATTACACAGTTCTTTCGCCAAATTATAGAATACACTTTCCTCGTCACTTTTACCAACATATCTTTATTATTGTGTACTCATTTTTGTTTGCTTTGCGTTAAAAATTAATTTATGAAAAAATCATATTCTTCTGATTTTCATGTGGAAAAGTTAAATTTTGAAAATTTCATCCAAACATTTGAGTTCCTTTATAGAAATTCATCTACGAAGTACTTCAAGTATTGGAAGATATGTGAATAGACTGACGTTATATCTCTACGAATTGATTTGAAAAAAAATTGAACAGCTGACGCTCTACCAATGAAACAAACATTGAAAAAAACACAAAAACGATAAGAGCTGTGACAGAATTTAAAATTGTACCGGTCCGTTCACCAAATTACAGAACTTCTTTACATCCGCTTTTATCCTGCCAATATTGTGAATAAATAACGCAAATTAATGACCATTCCATTTTGAATCAATCAATGAATCGATACAGCTTATACCTTTCAGCACTGAGTCCCCAATGGATTTATTTTTCAGTAACGTCATTTTTAACGTCACTTTCAACGACATATTTTCATTTTTATGGATTCATTTTTGTTTGACGTGCGTTAAAAATATAATTTTTCTCAACAAACATTAATCCTTCTGTTTTGATTTGCGTCTAGAATCGTTAAATTTTGAAATTTTCATCCCAAAAAAAATTTCAGTTCCCTTTTACAAATTTAGGAAGAGATTACTTCAAGTATTGAAAGATATGTGAATAGACTGTGGTTATATTCACGAAGTGATTTGAAAAGAAAATTTTAACAGCTGATGCTTTACTGATGAACTAAACATTGAAAAAACACAAAAATGGTAATAGTCACGCCTCCGGCGGAATTTGAAATTTCGCCGGAAGCGTCACCAAATTGCAGAACTTTCATTTCAGCCTTTTTTTAATTTCATTAAATCGGACTTTCACGGTCTAATATGATATGAATTGATTTGAAATCAATTCATATCTAAACAGACAATGGGAGTCCGAACTAATGAAATTCAGCACGAAACATTGTCAACCACCTTCAAGCACCCGTTTTAATACTGACAATATTGTAAATGAATAGCGTGAATTATTAACCATTCCATTTCGAATCAATACAGCCGACACCTTTCAGCACTGAGGCCTCGACAAATTTACTTTTCAGTAACGTCATTTTCAACGTCACTCTTAACGACATAACCCCCTTCTGGTGTATTCATCTTTGTTTCAAGTTTCATGAAAAATATAATTTTTCTAAAATATCTCAGTTATCAGTTATCTAGAACCGTTAAATTTTTAAATGTATTTGATGATATAGCGATTTCGCCAAAATTTTTAATTTCACCGATTCATTCCCCAAATTTCAGAACTTTTATTTCACCCGTCTTACAGTGAATTATTATCCATTCCATTTTGAACAAATTTTTACTAGCTGTCGCTCTACTAACGAACTGAACATTGAAAACACAGCAATGATAATACCCGCGCATTCGCCAAAATTTCAAATTTCGCCGGCTCGTTCGCCAAATTACAGAACTTTCATTTCACCCGTTTTTGTCTTCAAGTGTATTATTACCCATTCCATTTTGGATCAATTATGAAATACAGCTGACACCTTTCAGAACTGAGGCTTCAAGTATATATTCACATCACAGTAACCCCATTTTCAACTACATATTTTTATTCTGGTGTATTCATATTTGTTTCACGTTTCCGAAAAGTCTAATTTCTCCAGAAACACTATTATTCCTTTTTGTTTGTTTTGCATATAGATCTGTTGAATTCAACAATTTATATTTCAAAAAGTATTTGAGTTTTTTTTCAGAAATTCTGCAACAGAGTACTTCACGTATTGAAAGATATATACATGTTATATGTTGTTCATTGACCTTCACCATTCATAACCAAGGTGACATGAAGTAAACAAGATCCAATGTCAATGCTGATGCTGCAAAATCAGTTCTTCAAGACGGCACAAAGACTCTTTCTTCTTAATAATTTTTAGAACATGTAAACAATATTTTCCTATAAATACCGTCCTGCGTGACGAAATAAGTTAATTATTAGAATTGTATTCACGTACACGTTTGTTACTTTATATTATTGTGCATTCTGTAACTCAGGGGAATTCAGTACTGTTTCCCCATTTTCAAAATAAATAATTTTTAAAAACTTTAATTTCCAAAGTGGGATATAACATAAATATTTATATTCTTGAATCGATTTGAAAAAAATAGAGCAGCTAACGCTTCACTAGTGAACTAAACATTGAAAAAACATCAATGATAATGGCCGCGCTTTCGCCAAAATTTTAAATTTCAACGATTCGTTCGCCACATTGCAGAACTTTTTCCACCCATTTTTATCCTTACAGAAAATTATTACACATTCCATTTGGAACGAATTTTGACTAGCTGTCGTTTTACTAATGAACTGAGGAATGAAAAATTACTAATGCAATAATCGCGCTTTCGCCAAAATTTCAAATTTCATATATTCCTTCGCCAAATTAAAGGACTTTTTCATCGATTTTTATCCTTGCAGAAAATTATTATCCATTCCATTTTGGACGAATTTTGACTAGCTGTCGTTTTACTAGTGAACCGAGCAATGAAAAATTACTATTGCAATGATTGCACTTTCGACAAAATTTTTAATTTCATCTATTCCTTCGCCAAATTAAATAACTTTTTTCACCGTTTTTATCCTGACAGTGAATTATTTATTGCCATTGCAATTTGAACAAAGTTTGATTAGCTGTCGCTCTACTAATGAACTGAACATTGAGAAAACACAGCAGCGATACTGACAGCGCTTTCGCCAAAAATTTAAATTTCATCTATTCCTTCGCCAAATTAAAGAACATTGACAACAGCGAGGATATGCCAGCGCTTTCGCCAAAATTTTTGATTTCAACGATTCATTCGCCACATTGCAGAACTTTTTTCACCCATTTTTATCCTTCCAGTAAATTATTACCCATTCCATTTTGAACAAAGTTTTACTAGCTTTCGTTTTACTTATGAATCGAGCAATGAGAAATTAATGTTGTCATGACAGCGCTTTCGCCAAAATTTTAAATTTCATCTAATCCTTCGCCAAATTAAAGAACTTTTTTTTCTCCGGTTTTATCCTGACAGTGAATTATTTATTGCCCATTGCATTTTAATCAAAGTTTGCATAGCTGTCGCTCTACTAATGAACTGAACATTGAAAAGACACAGCAATGATAATGCCTGCGCTTTCGCCAAAATTTTGAATTTCGTCAGATCACTCGCCAAATTACAGAACTTTACTTATATCCGTTTTTATCCTAACAATATTGTTAATAATTATCGTGAATTATTGACCATTCCATTTTTATTCTATAGATGAATCAATACAGTTGACACCTTTCAGCAGTGAGGCGTCAATAGATTCACTTTACAGTAACGTCATTTTTATTGTCACTTTCAACGACGTATCTCCATTCTGGTGTATTCATGTTTGTTCCACGTTCGTGAAAAATCTAACATTCCTATAAAATCTAACATTACTCTTCTTTTGATTTGTATCTAGCACCGTTAAATTTTGGAATCTATATTCCGAAAAGTATTTGAGTTCTCTTTCGGAAATTTAGTGAAAGAGTAATTCAAGTATTGAAAGATGTGTGAATGAACTGTAGTTATATTCATGAATTAATTTGAAAAGAATATTTGAACAGTAAATTCAATTTTTACGTCACTTTCAATGACATAGTTCCATTCTGTTGTATTCATCTCTGTTCGACGTTCGTGAAAAATCTAATTTTCTTAAAAAAATATTCTTTCTCTTCTGATTTCCATCTAGAACCGAAAAATTTTTAAGTTTCCTCCAGAAATATATTTGAAAACTAAATGAAATGAAAGTGGCAGGAATATTTCCAACATCTTCCTCTTCATTTCACTACACTCATTATCGTTCATAAAATTTTTAGATAATTTTCAATGTGCAAAGCTTATGCCATCGACCGAAAAGAAATCAACTCGAAACAAAACGGAGTATACATAGCTATGAAAAATCAAGGTAGAAAACAACATGGTTATGGAACTATCGAATAACTGTTAGAATTGAGTCTTTAAAATAGTTTTCTTCTCAAGTATTATATCAACACAGGGGTATATATATGATTCACTTTTGACAAAGAGTGTTGTATCTGGGCCACTGAAGCTAGTAATCGGATTAATGTAGAATTGAGTTAGGAAAGCTATTTTTCTTTATAATTGAGTCTCAAGGAAGCTTTCCTTTGTTTTGGCCAATTTTCGAATGGAATTGCGTTGCACAGAAGATAAAATTGAATTAGGTGGCATAATTCCGCTATCAGAGATATAACTCATGGGAATGGAGAGGTATAATTGCTTCATCTAGGAATATTATTTCACATGTTAACTACAGTACAACAGGTGATTTCACTTTTGAAGTAGGATGATCAAGAATTCTCATTCACCGAGTAAAACTCAAAAAATGTTATGAAGATATTTCGATAGCCTTCACTTGTGTGAAGGAATACACAAAGTTTCATATATGAAAGTTTAATTCAACCTTCTCCTGAAATTATGAATGAAAAGATGAACTTTCAAATTGATCATTTGAAAGAATTTGCATATAAAAAAGTTTCCTTCAAAATAATTATTGTCATATGAAAGAACACTATCAGTCTCTATGCTGTACTTCGAAGTTTCGGGAAAAGACACTTTCTTCATCAAATGTATTCAAAAAACACTTTATTGTGAGATTTTCACTGAAAGGTTTCGCAAAAATCCGTTTGTAAAACTGTTCAGTAAAAAACTCGTAATGAAGTGTTTTTATAATATTTTTGTTATGAATTGTCATCAAGTATCGGCCAGTTACATCATATACTTTTCTCATTTCTTTATTAGCATCGTTTCAGATAACATTACAATAACAACATTCCATAATATTATTTTCTTGTCATCGAAAGAGACAAATCTGTTCTTCTCATGGTGAAATTACATATATATATTCATTATTCTTTGAATTCCTTCTATAATTATGGATATCACCTACAATATTCAACAAACAGAACTTTCTAATGAATAATTTATTAATCCGTAGGCTTCCAGAGAATGAAAATGTAAATAAAAGTCTAGTCTATTACGAATATTTCATTTAATGCTTCTGTTTTCACGAAATAACAGTTTTCAGAAAAGGGACCACTCATTTCCAACTTCAATCCTCTCAGTGTATCGCTTTCTACTACAAACACAAGCAATACAAGTAAATAGGAAAGCAGTTGTATTTTGTTCTCTTGATATAAAGTCTTATAAAAGACGACTGTATTTTCAGATGACTCAAAAGAATTGTTTCTTTCATATCCTGAGTATGAGAGATGGATGA
Organism: Leptinotarsa juncta; assembly: GCA_015342185.1. NCBI lineage: Eukaryota > Metazoa > Arthropoda > Insecta > Coleoptera > Chrysomelidae > Leptinotarsa > Leptinotarsa juncta. Next base: position 2,961 of record WOGJ01087518.1, on the reverse strand, counting down.
AAGAACAAGTTGTTTCGATGACAATATGTATATGAATCTGAATGTTTACATCGATACCTTTTTGTTGTATGAATGGATTCAAAAGTATGTTTTTAGACACACGTTTCAGATAACAGGTATATGATATTGGTATATTTTGTAATGATGAATGTTTCGTTTTTGTAATTGGAATAATATACAATTAGTTATATCAGCCTACTTTAGTGTTGTGGTGATTGAATATGAATCTATTTTTCCAAGGTGAATTAATTTTCCCACTGAATCATTCTATGGATATAACGGAAATTATAGTAAAAAGAAACGTAGCCTTCTGATATTTTTCCACGGAGACTGTGAATAACACCTAAATATATTTGAGAATTATAACATTTCAATAATAGTTTGAAAAATTTCCAGTAGGAAATTGAGAGTTGTTTTTCTTTAAGAAATTCTGTTCTTTAAAGAATAGAAATGGAAATTCACCATTTTCTCATAGCTCATAGCTGGTGAGAAAAATTATAATAGTAATTAATTGAATTTTTTTCCAACATTTCAATGAAATTGAATGAATATGGTTGTCATAATTTTAATTAGTACATAATAGTAGTGTCGAGTTGAATTCGGGCAAATCCCTTCTCCAAATATTCAAGTATAGAGATAGAGAAGTGGAAAGCCAAAACCTTTCTTCTCAAAAAGCTCTTCTAAATATATACCCCTTTGAATTTGAAGTATCATTGGCTTTCGTCACGATTTGTAACTTGCTAAAAAATTGTTAACCTAAATTTAAACCCAGTTCATGTCGTTTCCTTTCAGATAAATCACACAGATGGTTGATGAAAGATCTACAAAGTTTAATATTCACAACTGCAATCCCAAAACATATCGCTGTGGAATATACTCACCCATATATTAGAAAAATCCCAATTGAACGTTAACATCAAATTTCATCTCACGGAGAATTCCGTAGCAAGAATTTCCATATCATTTTCGTGCTCCGCAGAAAAGGTACAACCATCTCGAAACTCGCAGTGCATATGAAATTACGCCGAATGTTATTAAAATTTTTGAATTCTTTGTTAAATTCTTCGTCGTCCTGGAATATATTACTACGATGCGATGTGCAGTCACAGAACAAATTCATAGAAATATAAGAATAAATTTAAATAATATTCTTGGTGAATATTAAATTTCTTGCCATTTTCATTGTTAACTTCATCGAAACTATTGAGTTCATGAATATTTAGTATTCGGTTGATCCAATTGAAGCTCAACCCATTCTGAAGTTGAACTTTCCAGAAAGTTCATCTTTGATATCAATTGAATTGCCACTGGATTCGATTATAGCTTCCAATTGATATGATATACAAATCACCAGATTGGTTTTCAATACCTTTTTTTAGACCATTCATTACGAAGAATCAAGTTTTGATGTAGAATGTTCAATGAATTCCACTCCAGTACCGAATGAAGCGAATATTTACAGAAGCAATTAGAATATTCCTTCACTACAAATAATAATTTCAGAATGTTTTTCATTTCCAAGTGGAATCCAAAGATTCAACTTCTGAAGTTTTGTGAAACCTTTACAGCTTTCTATAAACTTGTATGTCACCATTTATACAAAGCAGATGTAAATACCCCCCCCCCTCCTTTCTCCATCTAAACTTTTGAACGGAACAGGATATCAAGGTCCCACAACATTCACGTACGTTCAATAGATAATTTAATTTTTGATCCAAAACTGTTTTTTTCAACTGCGAGCAAGCAATAGATATGATAATTCCAAAAGAGAGTGTTTTTGTCCCAAATATCACTCATTCTATTCACGAGTTCATTAATAAATATGAAAATGAGGTTTAATTTCAATGTAACAAGTTATACTTAGATGTTTTTGGATCAAGTAGTGTCAGTTAATGAATGAGTGGAGTTAGAAACAAATTTTTTCTTTTGTACATTGCAGATATTTTTGTTACACTCTAATTCACAATTATTCGTAGTATTGAATAGTAAATTTCAAAAACCCTAACATTTAATGAGCAATGAAAATCTATAAAGTACTTTTTCTGGATACCCAATATGTATTTGTTATTACCAAATTGACATTTTAATTTTATTTTCGCATCGTATGAAGGCTGTAAATATCAATGAATATTTTATTTTGAATAAAAATAGATATTTTATTGTTGAAGTTATAATAAAATCGAAAATAAAATCTGAAATTGCCATGCATAAATCCTGGAGAGTCGTATTATTAACAATATTTCTGAAGTGATAGTTCGAAAGTACGTAGTGAAATTTTTGTTCATACAGATATTCCATTTACAAATTCATTTTCAATAGTAACTCGACAACCGAAGGATATTTTCCTGTAGAGTTTTCCGAATCTACACTAAAACTACCACTTCAAATTGGAATATGAATTGCTGTTGGAAGAAACTAACCTGGTACCTACTGATTTTGTCCTTCAATTTCATTCATATTCTCTAATTTGAAGCTGACACGAGGTTGCTGAAGAATTCTAAATGTTGTTCTCCAAAATGAAAGACACTAGCAGAATTAGATACCTTAGTTCATTTCTCCGGTATCTTTTGAAACAAAAACTAATGGGCAACTTCTTTCAGGCATTGAATATGTATTTAAATCAGAGAAGACGAATTCTTTCACGATTTGAAATGAGTGAAGGCTAATTTTTATCAATCTTTCCTCGTATTTCCATTACTGATTGACTCCTGATCAAACACAACGAGTGAAGATTTTCAAACGTCTGGAAATTGTACAATATGAAAATACCTCACTGAATATATCAAATGTTTGTGTCATCAACGATCATTCAATTATCAAAACTATTGAAGATATTGGCTAAATTTGAATTTAACGATATTATATGTATACAGTGTGTCCAAGATAAGGATCCTAAGCATGGGAATCTCAGTACCTGTTGGAGATACAGCTTAGGTTAAATTAGGAAAAAGTTGTGTTCTT
>WOGJ01087447.1:0-11540 GCA_015342185.1 Leptinotarsa juncta | reverse complement strand
ATTTATTTTTAATTCTTCTTTTTCAGTTGTTTCGGGGATTTCAAATCATTTTACATATTAGACAATGGAAGTCCGAACTAGTGAAATTCATCATGAATCATTGTCAATCACCTTCAAACAAATGTACCAAATTAATTAGACCGAAAAATGCACCTTAGCTCGGAAGTCATCTGTCCATCAATTTAATTTCCAGTAGATTCATAAATACGACCAGTTAATCAAAAAATGGCTCTTTATTGATTCATATTACGCAGTAACTTTTCGAGGTGAATTTTCCACTTTATCCTTTATTAAACTTTAGTAGATTCTCTGTTGATTCAGTTTGTTTATTTTTCAAATTGTTTAAGGTTCAAAACTCAGGAAAATAGCAAAAAATTAAATAATTTTTGAGAAGAGAGGTTTTGGTTTTCTACTTCTCCATTTTTATAACAAAAATGTGGGAAATATCGTTATTCTTGTTGCTTTTTATATGTACTTTGCTCTTCAATAATAATATTCTATGGTCCTTAGAGCAGACTTGAAATTTCTCATTGCTTCAGAGAAACGTTTAATTTTTGCTACATTCAGGGTATGTCGTCGGCAAGATTTTGGTCACGAATACCTCTTCAAGGAAAACAGATATGGATAAAAAAATACGTCAATATCTTAAACAAATAAATAATGATTTGTAGCAAAAAATTAATTAGGAATTCTTCGGATTCTATCATGAAAGACTCAACCATCAAAAAATTTCATATGAACTTTTGTTTTCTGTGAAATATAGGGCAAGAGTGTTGCTTATCATCTTTTCATTAATGTAATATTTCATGCAATATTTATGGGTATAGAAAAAAATGAATTATTTCAGATGTCGAAAATGAATCGGGGAATATTTTCTTGACAAAGTTGATAGTTCAAGAAATATTTCAGAAAAAATTAAATTTAACATTTTCCCTATTGATTTGAAAGTATTTCCTTCATGATATAATAAAGTAAAATATCTTGAAAACTACAAAAATTGTGTCAAATTCCAATTTATTTTTCAGTCTCGCTCCATTTTAATTGGAAAAATCTAGTAATATTTTTTTAAAATTGAATTTTACTGGATCTTTTTTATGATACACTTCACTACTTTCGCAAAATGTTCACATTCTTAAGGAATACAAAATGTAAGTAAGATTTAACTTTTATTATTTCACCCTGTTATTACTGGAAAAATTCAGCAATTATTTTAATGGAACTTTACTGGATATCAAAATACAAAAATAGTACTTTTACATATTTTTTTGATGATATTTTAAAGCAAAAACATTGATTGCGGAGTCGTTATTGCTTGAATATGAGAATATATATATAGAAAAAAATTAACCATAAATAGAATTAGAACTGCTAATGAATTTCATTAGTTCGGACTTCCATTGTCTGATATTATATAAAATGATTTGAAGAAGAATAATTGAAAAATTAAAGAAGAAGAATATAAATGAATAGCTGAAAAACAATTATATTAAGCAAAAACCTGAAAATAAATATAGTGAAGTAAAATACAAGTGAAAATGAAACAAATTGAAAAAATACAAATGAAATAAACATAAAAATTTTTATAAAATAAACATAAAACATTTTATTTATATTTTTAAAATTTGTTTCATTTTTACTTGTATTTTACTTCACTATATTTCAGTTCAGGTTTTTGCTTAATATACTTGTTTTTCAGCTATTTATTTATATTCTACTTTAATTTTTTAATTCTCCTTTTTAGTTATTTCAGGGATTTCAAATTATTTTATATAATATCAGACAATGGAAGTCGGAACTAATAAAATTCATCATGAAACATTGTCAATCACCTTCAAACAGAACTGCTAATGATAGTTGGAAAAGAGTCCTATGACGAGGATCAAAATGAGGAATAAATTTTGGGAGAAAGAGTAATGAAGAGTGAAAATTGGACAAGAAATATCATCATTATTAACTAATTGCAGATTTTTAGTAGTTTTTATATGTCTACAGTCAAGATTTTACCAGATAACTGAGAAAAATATGTTAGCCAAAAGTATAAAAAAATCAACCGGAACCAAAATTTTTAAAAGAATTGATTTTTTTTTTCACTTCTTCATATCAAACTTGGATGAGACGTCAATCCAGTTTTCAAAATAACAGTTATCAGTTTCGAAACCGAAACATTAATTTCGCCTATTAAAATATGCAAAACTTCAGAACTACAATTATACTCTAGTCAATGAATGACGAAGTAATAATATCTTTTTATAATTCGAAACTGAACATATCGACATCTGTTGTTTATATACGCCTAGAAAATATAAGTTCAGAGGAAAAGAATATTTCTCAGCACACCATGATTAGCTAACTTGTTCATTTGACATTTGCAGACGTAACTTATTGAATTGCATATCATTGAGGGACGACTAAATAGGGTTTCAACTTTTTCACTGAAAACTTAAGACAAGAAAACTTTTGAGAAAAAAAACTCAATAATAATTAATTTTTGGTAGAAAGTATACACGATATATAAATGAGTCAAATACACATAAAAAAACAACTTCGCTAAAAATCTGCACTCTTTTTTCTTGAATATACCGAATTATATGAATGATTACGTATCAGTCTTGAAATTTTTGATATGAATGTATAACCTTCACCTTCTTTCTTTCAAGACTTTAATCCTCCATGACTTTCCATGTCAGTACCATGTTGACATCTTAAATTTTCACAGTTTGATACCTACTTCGAAAACAAAACCTTTGCCGATCATATCGAAATAAAAATAACTCTCCAGGAAACTTTTGAGCAGCTCGTAGAGAAGTTCCTGGCGATCAGAACGAATTTGAAACGATTCTTTTAAACAATCTTGGAAAATAGTTATCCATGTCTTCTGTTTCATTCATATCAAAATAATACCTAAACGAGATATAGGATTTCATAAATATCCTTATCTACTAGAATTGTGGCTTGGTAATTTTACCGTTTATACGATAGTAACATTCAGTTGTTTTGTAACAAAGTAACAAGAGATACTAATGCTTACCTACGATTGATATTAGCAAGTAGTTTTTAACAAATTTTCTTTAAAAAGCTATACATTTTCATAGTTAATTGATAAGAACATCTTTATCGAGAGAGGTCAAAGGTAGTTTACTAATATATCATATAGTGCTTCCAGATTACTAGCATTAGATACATAATAATTTTCATTCTTTACTTATGTTTTAGTTGTGCTGAAATTGAAATTGATTTGTGATGGTTCCTTATGAAAAAATGTATTTGTGGAGTAAAATTCTTCTTGCCAATAAGTCTATATATTTCATCGAGATAAGTTTATCAGACATTTTATTAAATCAGATCTTTATTCAATTTATCTCAAAGAAAAATTCGTTCAGACCAGTCTCAACTCATTACACTGTAGGTTAATTGACTGACACCTATCAGAAAACAACTACGTTGGATTATATCTGACAGGTGTCAGTGCAGCATTCTTCACTGAAGTATTTCCCGCATTTGCTGTTGAAGATACAACTGCCGGAATCGATTTTCAATCATTAAACGGTCACACTTGCAGACCGGTTTTGGCCTGTTTGGCATGTCGTCAATGTAAGGTAGTGACCATCATCAATATCGAGTCGATGGTATTCCATAATCAAAATTCGAATTTCTTTCAGTGTATCATTCCTCGAACTAAGCGGAAGCGAACAATGAACAACATGTTTTTCATCGCTCCACCTGGTAAAGGAAGTACTAGCCAACCGCAACACATATATTTAACAAAATTCAGCCTTTCACGATAATGAGATGTTTGTCAAAAAACTTAATTTCGGATCATTAATAATAAAAACTTACCATATTCCCGGCTCCAGCATCAAATGTATAGTTTCAGGTGCCTCGAATCTGTGTCCTACAAAATATAAAAAATGTAATTACAGTTTTCTATCACACTTTGACGATGTATGTTTCGGTAACAAAAAAATGTAATGTACAATTATACCTCAATCCTTTTTGGTTTCAAATTTTATTTCAGGAAAAATATCCTTCTCTGAATATTGTTTAAGATCTTGCAAATATAAAGCCCTAGCAAGGAAAATACAGCAAAATTGCGAAAAAAATACAATAATTTGTAGCTAATTAGTTGCCAAAACAACGATTTTGTTGCTCGTGCTGATCCCTAAAAATCGCAAATAATGCTATCGTAATATCGAGGTAGCAAGGTAACTCAATAAATTATATACTTTCCCTTTGATCTTTACAGAATAGTTAGTTGCTATTTAGTTGCTAAACCTTGGATATAGCGAAAAATTTTTAAATATATTTTTTTAAATTTTTTAAGATCTTGCTATCTTGAAACTGTTTTTTCCTGGAATTAAAGATGTTCTAAATTTGTTGCTCACCAAAAGTAAACTTGAATACACCTTGAGTAACAGGAACAAAATAGTTGAAACAGATCGACCGATTTTCAAATTTTATTTCATTTTTCTCATTCTAGCTACCTTGAAACTGCTTTTCTTTGGAATGAAAAGTATTTTATATTCATTGCTCATCAGGAGGGTACTCAAATACACCTTAAGTATCAGCAACAAAATAGGTGAAACCGATCGGCCGATTTTTAGTTTATTTTCTCTTTCCTTCATCTTGCTATCTTGATACTGGTTTTCCTGAGAATAAAAATAAAAAGCGTTTCAAATTTGTTGCTCATCAGGAGGGTACTCAAATACACTCCAAGAATCAGCAACAAAATAGTTGACTTTGATCGGCCGATTTTTAATATTTTTTTAAATTCTCCCTGTTGTTGCTTTCTTGAAACCGTTTTTTTCTGGAATACAAAGTATTCTGAATTTATTGCTCACCAGGAGCATACTCAAATACACCTTGAATATCAGCAAAACAATAGTTGAAACCGATTGGCCGATTTTCGATTTTTTTTTTCATTTTCCTCATTCTTGCTATCTTGAAACTGGTTTTTGTTGCTCATCAGAAGGGTACTCAAATACACTCCGAGAACCAGCAACAAAATAGTTGGCCTTAATCGGCCGATTCTTTGGTTGTTGGTTCGTCATGTATATCTTTAAGTACCATCTATTTGGTAAAAAATTTACAGCTCTTTTCATTCGAGAAAAAAATCAAGATAGTAAAATTAGAAAAATTTAAGAAAAAATAAAAATATCAACCGAAAAGTTCGGACTATTTTGTTGATGATTCTCCAAGTGTATTTAAGAACTCTCCTGTTGAGCAACAAAATTAAAATACTCTATATTTAAGGAAAAAGTGGTTTCAAGTTAGCAAGAACAAGAAAAATGAAAAAAAAAATCTTGAAAATTAGCCGATCGGTTTCAACTACTTGGTTGATGATACCCAAGGTGTATTTGAGTATACTCCTGGTAAGCAAAACATTCAAAAAACAATGTATTCCAGAAAAAAACTATTTTCAAGAGAGCAAGATCAGAAAAAATTTTAAAAAATATTTAAAAATTTTTCGCTATATCCAAGGTTTAGCAACTAAATCTTGTGTGAACATCAAAGAAAAAGTATATAATTTATTGAGTTACCTTGCTACCTTTGTATCACGATAGCATTATTTGCGATTTCTAGGGATCGGCACGAGCAACAAAATCGTTGTTTTGGCAACTGATTAGCAACTATTTAGCTATAAATTGATGTATTTTTTGCAATTTTGCTGTATTCGCCATGCTAGCCTGAGCGGGCTAGGTTTTGGCTTTCTACTTCTTCATCTTTATACAAAAAATGTGTGCAAATAGCTACTTACTCACTTTTTCATTGACACAAAAAATTAACAGCATATTTTGTAGTAAGAGAGGAAACTTGGATATCATAGTTCAAAAAATCACTTTCTATTAATATTTTCGAGATAAATAGAGTAAAATATAAAATGTAAAAAAAAAGAAAAACATTCGTTTTCTATGCACTCAATGTCTGATCATTCATTTGTAAATATTTCTAGTCTCCTTGTAGAGAAATTATTGCCAACTTGAAAACAAAGTATTCGTAACATTTCGCTCATATAATATTGAACCTATATTTTCCATAAAAAAATATCATGAGACAAATTCAGAAGATATATATCTAAAAATATATCCTTGACCATTTTCAAAAATGGACCCGTTTCAGAACATTCGGCCACCCTTTACTAGTACTACAGGTTGTGATAATTTAACAATACATCTCAGTAAAATTGGATGAGTAGTTTTATTAATCGGAAAATAAGAATTTTCACTTGTAATAATTGGAAAATGCTATGTGTTTATCCCAACATAAAAGATAAATTCTGAATTGACTACTTTCCTCTATGAAATTAGACAGAGCATTCATAAAATAATGTGAAATGAATATTAATCATGAGAAATATCAGTTTTAAGTGAATTTAATAAAAATTTACTCAAATTTGTCCATAATTTTGGAGCATTTGCCCTTAAGAATGGGTCCTTTCATAATAACCAACATTCTATTACAATGAATGTATGACAAAAATAATCAACACAATAATGAAGGGAATATTTTCATGCAATTAATGTTTGTAATAACCTTTACTTTGTCAACGTCTCCATTATTTTTATTGGTACTTCAAAAATTCATGTATGAATATAATTCCTTGAAAAACTGCAAATTTTTCATATTTATTTATTTAAACAATATAAAATATACAACTAGAAACCCCTAACAACTAACTGAACTATTACTAAGCGAGAAATATAAAAGTAACAATCTAAATTCACTTTTTGAAATCAGTTAATGATTTGCTTCACATAATTCTGGATCTGTTTGTTGATTTTAGAGAAAAAACCTGTCAAATTACTAATGAGATCTTCAAACATCTTCTGTTCTTTCTTGAGTGGTATTTTCTGAATATTGTTTAGTGTATTCTGGTTAGAATTTGTTTTATTGTGTTTTATTTCTTCCAAAGTGTCAGTTGATTTCACCTCATCTCCTGAGTTTCCGCCGAAATTGAAGAAACTCGACATATTTTCAGTAACATTTTCAATGATGGGTTCATCAGTGATATGATCATACCTGTTACTATTTTTTTCATCTTCCATCATTTTCTTTATACTATCTTTCAATAAACCATTCCCAAATTCATGTGGAATCAATGTATCGAATTGTTGAAGATTCTGGGAAGCATGATCGTTGTCAAGATGTTTTTGAACTCTATCAATGCCTTTCTTCTTTTCGTTATTCCTTGTTAACTCTTCTAAGGGATTAGGTTCAAACAAGTATGAATATAATAAATCTTCAGTAACGGGAATAGCATCTTTTCCTTCACTTATCGAATAATGATCTACTTTGTCTTTCTTTTTTCTGTGGGCCATCATATCTTGCATGGAATGAATAGAAGTCTCCAATGGATCATTTGTGTAAAGGTATGAGAGCAAGGCAGCCTCAGTTACTCCACTGCCCTTTTGTTCCCTTTTCCTCAAAGCTTCAACAAAATCGCCTTGGTTTCCAGATAATATACTTTTTTTATACTCAGGGGATTCAATATCGTCACTTGTTTCATCTTTGAAAAGTTTAAAAGAATCGTCTCTGTCAAACTTCAATTTTTTGTCATCATTGTGGTGAACAAATTTGATCTCGGTAACACCATCGTTTTCTTGAATTTCAAATTTATCTCGATTAGGTAACACGAACTCCAATTCATCATTTTCCGAATATTTTTCTGGCCAAACCTTCTGACTTTCTTTTTTAATCTCATTAAAATCGGTGTCTATTTCATTTTCGAGGTTATCCATACTTGAATCTATACTTCTCCTTTTTCTCATAGTGAGGAGGTTGTTTTGATCGAATATATTTTTAAAAAGATGAAGATCATTTGGTGGAATCATTTTGTTTGCATTGAAGGGATTGAAATCTTTTTGCAAGGAAAGTATGTCAGCAGGTTTCCACATTCTCAGTTGGGGGGTCACTGGCTGATAATTTCCAAACATATTTTTGCCATCAAAAATTGATCTCTTGATCAGTTTTACTTCAACGGGTATTTTATCGTGGTTAGGTCGATATTTTTCTTGAGATGTCGATTCCAGGATATTGGTAACCATATTGGAATTTTGTTTATTTTTACCGGCTTTATTCAAAACATTTTGCATTTCCGAATTGGGTTCGCTCGTCTGTGTTGTATTGTTTTCCTTTCTTTTTTCCTGAGTTTTTGAATTCTTCGTCAATAGTTTATCCAACTTCTCTTTTTTGTGTTTCAGATCTTCTTGAATCATTCGGAGATGTTCTAATATATCATAGCCAGTTTCAGTTTCATTTTTATGTATTTTTGAGACGACTTCCAATGCTTCGTTTGCCAGCTCAAGCTCTTGTTTTTTCTTCAGTTGAAGCAACTTCAATTTATTTTTCCTCTTTTTCTCTTCGAATTTCAATTTGTCCTCTTCCAGAAGTTGTTTCAAATCTTTCAGGTGTTTTTTCATGTTCTTCTTGTAATCTTTGAAATCATTTTCGATAGTAGGGAGGTCAGATACGACTGGAGTTATTTCTCCACGTTTCTGGCGAGCAACTGATTCAAGATTGTTTAGATATTCTGGCGTTGGTGTCATGTCATTCTGAAATAAAAAAAACTTCAGTCTCCGGAAGTGAAAAATAGAAAAGCGTGAACTGGTTGATTGAAGATTTCGATGATTATTTATTTAACTCATTAAAGTAATATTCGATCAACAGGAACCCTAGTATACTTTTTTTCTGAAAATGAAACACACCATCTTTTGTTTTGCTCTGGAGCAACTCTCAGCTTTCAGTTCATATTTTGAGCACCTTGAAAAATCCTTCCGCCCAACACTGGTTTTGTATTTGTGTAATGATTCATTTAGCAGGAGAAACATGGCTTCAAATTTGCAAAAAGCTCCATTATTTCGATTATTGATGAGCAGAGGACTTTCTCAACTAGCACCAGTTTCCGGAAATCCAAATTATGAACTGAAAACAACTATTCTTTCAAATGATCTGACTGTCGTATGTACTAATATTGAATCAAGCTTGGTTCAAATTTCTGTTATATTCAGGGCAGGTAGCCGATATGAATCTAGTGTACTGCAGCAGGACCCTCAACAAAAATACTACCCAGTTTGCCATTATTAGTAACATTCAGCAAGTTGGTGCTAACTTGACAGCTACATCTGATTGTGAAACTATTTCTTATACTCTAGAAGGTACACGACAAGCAGTTGAAAAAGTACTTCCATTTCTTACTGAAGTAGCAACCCAGCAAGTATTCAAACTCTGTGAGATTTCAGATATTACCTCCAGGCTCCAATTAGATATCGCAACGAGATCTCTACCGATGATCTCTACTCCACAATGCTGCATTTCGTACTGGTTTGTGCAATTCAATGTTTATCCCTAAATCGCAGATTGGGAAAATATTCAATGAGACACTGCAGCACTATGTTGCCAGCCAATTTTCTATCCAGGTGTGCTGCCGTAATTGGATTTGGTATTGACCAGTCTGAACTCATTCATTATGCATAAACTTCAAACATTGAGTCTGGGGAAGGATGTACTAATTCCTCTAGTTATAAAGGTGGTGAATTAAGATCAAACAAAGATGGAGATGTAACTTTTGTTACATCTTTGAAAGGCCCCAAGGAAGCTCTAGCTTTTGCAATTCTTCAAAAAGCAATTTATGTTGGACCTCAAGTGAAGTATGGTACTAATGATAATGGAATTTTTAGCAGAGTTGTAGGTACATCAGCTATCAATGTCAGCTGCTCCGATACAGGCCTTTTTGGTATTTGATTGAGACTACTGCAAAATCTGCAGGAAAATTAGTGGAATCTGCTGTCAAATTATTGAAAAGTGCGAGTATTTCCAATGAGGATGTCGGAAATACTCCTACTTCTCATTAACTCCCATCTTGTCCACTGAAAGTGAAACAGATGCTGTAAGAGATATTGCTTCACAATATGTTTTGACTGGTAATACTCAAACTGCCAGCCATCTAGTTGCAGCGGTGGATTCTATTTGTACAAGTAATGTTCGAGATGCTCTCAGAAATACTAGACGAAAAATAGCTTTGACTTCAATTGGGAACCTCAGTAATATTCCGTATCTGGACGAATTGAAATAATCAGATAACTTTGAAGAAATGAGAAATGGCACTTTCTATGTTTTTTACCACTTTTATTTGTACAAACGTTACTGCAGTTTCGTCCTATACGGACATTTTCAAACTGATACAATAACAAAAGTTTATTGTATAAGCTATGAAAAAAAGCTGTTGTAGAATATTACGTTTGTTATGGAAAAGTTTCTATGAGCTGAGGCTGTACAACTCACAGTTTTCAATCTAATGACTTTATAGGTCTCTTGAATTAATGATTTCGGAAATTACTCACTTTTCATTCAGTGAACCATTCCAAAATTCCATTCACATTTTTTTTTACTGTTGAACTAATATATGTTTGCAAGTTTTGTTCAGCAAATAAATAAAAACCAAAAATATTGTTTTCATTTCGAATAACGCACTTGAATCCCCTACTTCATATATTCAATATTTCTTTATTAACTTATGAGTTCCTTTACCTTTGGAAAAAAGCTTGAGTATGGCCAATTTTTAAAAGGCTGACGTTACATCAATAAAAAAACTTCAGAGACATTTCAACACTTTGCAATTTTCCCAAATCCCCAATCCGAAATATCCTATCAGATGATTAGCATGGTTCATAGTAAAAAAGTTCTGTATTATGGAATTCTAATAATGGAACTCCCGATTCAGTAGTGTCATTAATGACTATTCTAAAAGTGATTTTTTAAAACTTCTTTCAGGTTTTCTAGTTCTCATTTTACAAAAAAATGTAGAAAACTTCTGAGAAAAAGAAGAAAGTAATTAACTTCAATCCGCAGGGCTCAGATTTTGTTATCACAATTGGATTTTTTTTTTATTTCTCCAAGGTTACACTGGTCGGGCCCTATCCCCCATACATGACCACTCTCCACACCGTTAGGGTCCGAGCAAACACAGTGTGCCGGCTAAGATTTCTGCCTTAATGCGGCATGATCGTGATATTCGAGAGTAGGGCATCATTCTACCAAGGTATTCAATAATTGAAAACAACCATTTCTACTGAGTGGTCTGGATGGAATCTATGGAGTTCGAAGAGAGAATCTTGATATTTTATCCGTTTCTCTTCCTGTTTTCAGACGATATTCATCTCGTCAGGAACTGAAAACTCCACAACAAATATCGTCTTGATCTGATGGTGGAGAAGAACTACATTAGGCTAATTAGCTTGCATGAGCCTGAGGGTGAGTAATGAATAAATCCAATTAATTCGGTAATCCTTGTTTTCCACAACGGATTCTATATTCTCTTATGGTAGGGCAATACCGGTATCTCATCAATACCGTAAAAGTACCGTAGGTAATGATGAAGCACTCTTAGGGCCGTGTTATGTCGATGTATATATTATGAGACCACATATACTGGATATGCTGACAGCAAGTGCTTTAGGGTCTCAGAAGCCTCGCGACATATGTATCGTTTATTTAGCACAAGCTAATGCAGTTACAATATTAGTCTTAATCTAGGTTAAAAATTT
>WOGJ01087430.1:0-10077 GCA_015342185.1 Leptinotarsa juncta | reverse complement strand
GAACTCCTAAAACTTTTGTATGAAACATTTTTGTGTATCTCCTTCAACAAACCAGATATTGCCTGTCACATAAAATGTGGGACACCCGGTATATATCGTCTCAAATCGTGAATACATTTTTTTATATGCGGATGTTTCAGTCTCCGTCATTCACTCAGAAATTGAATAAAAAAAATAATAATGGTAAATAGGGAGTGTTGAGGGGTGAAATATTTTCTATATAGATTGTCTACATTTCCATTATTCACTTATAGTTTGCATTTTAAGAAAACATTCTCATTATTTGATACCTATTCAGCCAAAATTCTTCGAAAACGACAACATAATATAATTAATAATGACAATAATAATAATAATGTACTTTATTCATCACAAGAGAAATAGGATATCTTATTCGTATCTACAATTATTGAAAAAAGCCTAATGATGAACGAGCGAAGTGTCAGCTAAAGCTTTCAAACGAAAAAAATGATTTCTGTCTTCGATAGTAATTTCGTAAAAATTATTCCAGTCAGTAAAATATATTTTCCTGTCAAATTGATTTATTCTGTATTGTTACTGTCTTGGAGAGCTGTTATTATGCTTGTTTTGGAGCCTATTTGAGTTTTGAGTTATTGTATATTGAATAAAATTTGAAATTGCGTAATTTTGCTCCTTTTGAGCATATCAATGTGAATTGAGAACGTTTGAAAAATCAGTAGTAAACATTTCCAGTATATACATTTTTGATAGATACATGTCAACATGGTGTTATAATGTTAAGGTGAATTTATGTACACTCGATTAGCAAGTAGTAATTATAAAGGAAGTAAGAATTATGAATTGAACTCCTCACTTTATAATGGACAAAGTTAGCCAACTTTAAAACTTTCTTATTTCAATTGAATAAAAATTTTCACGAGTACGTATGTAGTACGTAAATAATCACTGACTGGTCCTCCATTACAGAACACAGGCAGTAGAAGTAATGAATGACCTAACCCAATAATTTTCAAATTTCAATTGTAGGCTGTTTTCTATTTAATTTCATCGTTTCTTAAATGATTTGTTTCGATAATCATCTAAATGAAAATTGATGATGTTGTGTTAAAAAATACACAATGATACATATACCTTTTATACAAACGATATACAGTAGTCGATATTACAGACTCCTTTTTTTCTGCTTTAACCCTTGCCTACTATGTTATTGTGACAGTTTTTTTGAGAATGCATACATGTCATCGTTTTTGTTACATGCTTCTTGCTATTTCATAATTGAAACTTGATTTTTGCTACATTTCAATCGATTGTGCATAAATTCTTCTCTAAATACCAACCTCAACGTCGGAAAGGTTTGTGTCCCAAATTGCAGAGACCAAGGCAAGGACCTTACGTAGTAACCAAAAAGATAAACGATCTGGTGTATAGAATCTAATTGTCACCCAGAAGCAAGACTAAAGTTGTTCACATAGACAGGCTGAGTCCTTACATGGGTCGTAATGTACCCTCTTGGAATGTTGTTCGGGGCGAACAACCTCAGGGAAGGGGGTAGTGCTATAAATCATGCCCTAAAGAAAACAACGCCGGTCACCACTGGTAGTCATAAACCAACTGTAACGTGGCGAAGAGCGCGCTCAGTTTGACCGACATTTCGCGATGTTCCCACCGAATCGATGAAATTCCCGGCAAATATTCCACGACTTCGATAGCATTCCGTGAAATATTCTAGCGCCTTCAATTGCTAATTATAAGCGCCATCAACTCGCCAATCGAGATAGTTAAGTGGAAGTTACAGTGCGGTAAGTGGAACGATCTAGTAAGGCGATAGGCATTCGAATAATAGTTGAAGTTTTAGTTGAAGTGTTTGTTGTATTTGAAGTAAAATAAAGTTAAGCATGATTATTGTTTAGTGTAGTCGATTATTGGTCAATCCACGGAGAAAAATGTAACATACATTGAAACGTATTCTCTCCACTGACGTCACAAAGCCACGAAAGTTGTTGAATTTGAAAATTTTTTCACGTCTTTCACTAATAAAATAGAAAAAGTAAATTTCGCCACAGTGACAATTCGATGTAGGGATAAATCAACATGAAACAATTCGAAGGAGCAAGTTGTTATAACGATAACTTCTAATTTGCTGGCAATATCATATCACGGAAGGATAAGCAATGCGCTTATCAATCGGGAAGGTGTTGGATAACTGGAAATAATGATAGTGTGCCACTTAATTCAATATATGAATGGAAGTTGCAAAATCGCGTTATTTGCAGTATTTGCAACTGAGGTTGTGTTAGAAAATCGAGTATTTCACAGCGAAGCTGTAATGCACCTAGAATGCGGATTGGTCCAGTCCACGAAATCTACTGCTAAGCATGAAAATGACTAAGCAACACTGATCGTGTTAGAGTGGCCCTACTTCGTGCTTTACAAACATTAAAATAAAAAAGTTAATATAATTGAGTTAATAACTTGACATATTCAGTTCTAAGAAGATAGGTACGCCGGGTCAGCTAGTATCGTATAAACTTACCTGGTCACTGTTGTTGGCTTGCCAACTGTCATTCCCCTAAAACAAAAAAAAACGTACAGTACAAATTAGTTTAGGCGTTTATTATTTATTCATTTTTGAAATTTGAAGGAGTTCATTCTCTCACATAACGATAATAATAATAGTAACGTAAAAGGTGACTGTGTTAACTAAATGTAGTATAGAAAATTATATACTGCATAATAAATAATAAACTATAACTTCATCAAACCTGAAGTATGTGAGCAGCAATATTATTGATGTGAGAAATATCTTGCTTTATGTCTAGAAAAGCTCTTTCATATCTCGCTACCTACTTGAATTAGATCATACAAAATTAATTAGATCATACAAAATGAATCTTGCATATCTTAGAATGTCCTATAATCTGTAGATCTCTTTCACTGATGTTAGACTTGTACATATGAGTATTTCTGATTTCAGTAAGTTCAGTAATTCTCTTTGGTGATTTTGGAATTGATAAAATTTTCCACATGCCGTAACATTAAAATTGATTTCGGAAGCATCTGCATTTATCGATAGTAAGGGGGCAAGTTTCTTAATCAGTATTTGTTCTAAATATATAGTTGTGCCTCGGGTACCTACTGCTTTCAAAATATAATAAATTATTTCAATTTAAATATTTCGTCAACTGAGGTACACTTTGTTCAAATCAAGCCGGATATGCCATTCGTTGATAACAACGACTTTGTAATCGACGTCTTTATTCAAGTTTAGTTATTCTATACATAGTTTGATACTGTTACCTTTATTATCTGAAGTTTTGAGTGCACGAATTGACTGTCTGTGTAATTTCACTTTCACTATTGATTGGAAACACAGTGACATCGGCACCTGGAGCACCCCCAGTTTTCTCTTTGAAAACATTTGGATATTTTGCGTTTGGTTCATCTCTGGCAATATCAAATATGACTGGTGTATGTGATGCAATTGGTCGATACTTAATGAAAATACACAACGTATTCAAGTAACACTTTACTGTTACATTTCCACTAAACAGTTCACAAAACCACAACACGTGTTTCGCTATACAATAGCTTCATTAGACGTGTCATATACACTGACAACTGGGCAGCATCCAGGAAATGGTTTCCCCATAGTGTATGACAGCGTTTCCCAGCCTCTTTCAGTCCACGGACCCTTAGGAAAAAAAGCACAGTTTTCACGAACCCCCTTAATAAAATAAACAGCAAAAAACGAATTAGGTATTTATTTTAGTTATTACAGATACAAAAAATAACAAATACAGGAGGTAATTATAACTGTTTATTATGAAAAATATGAAAAAAAAATTAATGTGAAGGTTGGTGTTGCTTTTTTGCAACTAAATCAGGAATATTCGGGTTGATGTTGCTACTAAAATGTAATCTCAAATCAGATTCTACTTGTAATCTGTTTCTGTATTTGTTTTTTGTATACACAAGAGTAGAGAATGCCTTTTCACATAGGTATGTGGTTGAAAAAAGCAGTAAATGTTTCAGTGCTTCGTCCGATATCTCCTTATAATCTGTCTTTACATTCACCCAAAAACTTGATAGTGAAGATTCGTTGAAATTGCATTTCAATGCTGAATCATTGGTTTTCCTGTGCCGCTGTCAAGCCAGTAATATCAGAAACATCTGTGTTGAAAGGGTCTGATATCCAATTTTTATTTTTGTCGGATACTGGAAAATAATCCCCAAACGAAGACCTCAAAGTGCGGAGATGTGTCACCATTTCATCTTGTACTTGTGCTGGCAATATTGCTTCACCAGAGGACTCCAAAAACGCTGACAGTGTTGGAAAGTGATTATAGTTTTTTTGAATTGTACGATTTATCCAAAGGTCAAGTTTTTTTAGCATCGTTTCAATTCTATCATCGACTTGGAAGATGTTGGTATCTCTCCCTTGTAGACTTAAGTTCAACTCGTTAAGGGCACTAAATATATCAGCCAAATATGCTGCCATTGTAAGCCATCCAAAGTCATTGAAGTGATCAGCATATTTGCTATCGCTGTGTCCAGAATTCTCCAAAAAGAATATTCTGATCTCATCTCTCAGCTCAAAAACACGCGTCACAACTTTTCCACGAGATAACCAACGGACTTCAGCGTGCAATAATAACTGCTTGTGATTGCTTCCCATTTCTTCACAAATGATACCGAAAATACGGGAATTTAAAGGCCTAGCTTTAATAAAATTCACCACCTGCACTATGTCGTCTAACACTGTTTTTAATTGTTCTGGCATGTTTTTAGCTGCTAATGCCTCCTTATGAATGCAGCAATGATGCCAGATAATAGCTGGATTCATCTTCTTAACGCGCGCCTGCAGCCCTATTCGTGTCCCGGTCATAGTCCGAGCACCGTCGCGTCGGTGCTAACTGCCACACACTTCTCTCATGTAATTTCATGAGTGGACATAAAGTTGTTCAATACTTCAAATATTGCTTCACCTGTAGTGTGCGAAGGTAAAGGTAAACAAAATAAAAAATCCTCACTTATGCTGTTGTTGTGTTCATAAAGAACATATGCAAGCAAGTTAGCATCATTCTTGCTTTAACGTAGAAAATCAGCTGTTCTTTAACATTTCCCGGCAAATCATCAATTCTCTTCTTCACTGTGTTTGATAACGATACAACGTCCAATTCTTTTGAAGCTTTGTCAAATAACATAGCAGAAACCATGATTTTAGCACACGGTAAAATTAAGTCTTCAGCAATGGTGTGGGGCTTACCACTTTTTGCAACTAGCAAAGATACTTGGTAGGACGCTAATACAGCACTTTCGTTATTGGTCCCAGTAGCAGTCTTTATCATTGTTTTTTTGCTTTGTTCCAATTGCGAGGCTTTAACTTTGAAAAAGGCTTTTGATTTGTCACGATATTCCTGGTGTTTTGTTTCTAAATGACGTCGGAGTTTGGCCGGTTTCATCGACTCACTTGACAAAACTTCGTAGCATATGACGCACTGAGGTCTGTCTTCCCCGTTTAAATTGGTACTTGTGAAACCGAAAGCTAAGTATTCGTCACAAAACTTACGACGTTTAACCTTTGAAGTCGAAGGTTTTTCATTTGCTTCGTCCAAAGCGGAGTCATTTGGTTTTAACCAACGTTTCATTTTCACAGGTCACAATAACTTGAAAAACGTAATTTTACTATTTTAATCTCGGACGCAACACAACACAAATCAAAACAATTGCACTAATCGCGGGCGGCGGGTGTAAGCGTAATTTGCGAGCAGTGCGGTGCGGTGGGGGAAGAGTCCCGGCCCGGCGCGACGCCAGCACGCACTTGATTCACTCACATCATTCATTCGCTCTCGCTCACCGCACGTTCGCCGTGCTAAGTAAGCGTGGCGATTACGAAAAATTAAGCATTTCGCTCATTAAATGCAAAAGGGACGCAATCCCAAATATATTTTTTTACAGGAGAGCCAAAACAAAATTTGAAAAACCAATTTATGTATTTTTTCTTCTTTTTTTTATAGATTAATAATAGTGTTATACATCACTGGATGCATCTTTTTTGATTTTTTTAAATATCGTGTGCTTAGATCACATTTTTCTAATAAAACTGGTTTGCTGATTTTTCGTTTTGCGGCCCTTTTGCATTTAATGAACGATCTATGTATGGTCCAGAGAAGACACCGCGGACCCTCATACATATACTCGCGGACCCCCAGGGGTCCGCGGACCACAGATTGGGAAACGCTGGTGTATGAGGTTGTCCGGCAAATAATTTTAATGATTATCGTTAGGTTGAAGCTCCAAAATGTCTGGATAAAAAAGATATTTATGTTTTGAACATATGTGATGGCCGTTTTGTTCTCCACCCTCAAAAATATCTTACCTCTTCTCTTTTGCAAAACATTTCACTCCACAAAGGAGAGCAAGTAGTTCCAGGGAATGTGGTTTCCGCGATGCATAACAAGATTGTATGTCTTCTTCACCACTGCGGGCAGGCCCGCCCAAATGAATTCTGGGTCCCTAGGCAAATATCTTGTGAAGGCCCCTTTCGGTCTTCACAATAATCCCTCCCCCACATTAAATATCAGTGTTTGCCTCAACCATATCACCTTCTTTTAAGTGTTTTTTCTTACTTTGAATCTGTTTACATATATACAAGTAGACTACTATCCTCAAACATATATATATGGATTACTGTAAATATATCTAGTTTAAATGATTTTAATGACAAAAATTATTCATAATAAATAATGCATTTTTTCGTAGGAACATATAAAATAAAACAAATTATAGTTTTTCACACAGGACATTTATGTATAACATGTCAAGTCAAAATACTAACAAAACGTGAGCATACATTAAAATAATATACATCGTGTGAAAACTGAAGAAACTGAAAGCTGAGAATACAATTTTGACAAAAACTTCAATAATGTAAAAATCACATGATTATTTTTCTATCTTTTTCAATGGCAAAGTCATTAATAATGTCACTGAAATCAACAGTACGTGCCATGTTAGATTCCATGGCCATTGAATGTTCGCACTGCCGAGCACACAAAACACACACAGCGAGGGGAAACCAGCAAATCAGGAAGCCAGAGTAGAAATACGCAACATATGGAAACCCATCATCCAGAGAAAAATGGCCAACTCCCGCCAAACGGTTATCTCCCACTGAACCAGTGAAACGGAAAAAAATGGAAAGCGAGGATAAGTGAAAGTACTTGAACGACCCACAAATAGTCATCTCTCAGAGGAATCAGTCCAGTCAGAATCCGAAGACGATTGTGGATACTAACAATCGAAACGTCGTGAATTAACTTGGCTTAACTTTTTTGTTTTTATCTTTATGTTCGTTTTGTATTTCTTTATTTTTAATTTTTGTTCAATTGTCATGTTTTTACTTGTATTTTATTTCACTATTATTTCATTTCAGGTTTTTTTGCTTAATATAATTGTTATTTATAGCTATTTATTTTTAATTCTTCTTTTTTAGTTGTTTCAGGGATCTCAAATCATTTTTTATATTAGACAATGGAAGTAAGAACTAGTGAAATTCCATGGCAAAAGTTGTTAGACCACTAGGTCTCCCTTGGTTCATGGTTGATCAACTGTAGGATTCAATTCTTTTCAAAGCACTGAAAGAACGCTTAGCAGCTGGGTTCCTAAACCACAATTTCAATTTTTTGATGGCCCCGTGGGGCCCGCCCCCATTATCATTTGTCCCCTTGACCCCCTTTTGGCGGGCCTGATTGCAGATACATCGGTGAACATTATTCTTGGTGTCAGTGAATTCTCAAGAACCATCTGGATTCATTTCCAAGGGTGGAGGGTATTCTGAAAACTTTGTTGAAATTTTCATATGCTTTTCTGAATGTCAAAGTCTTTTGTCTTTTGTCTTTTGTCTTTCATACAACTAGCTATATGGAACTACTGAATACGTTGATAACAGAGACCCCAATAGTTTTCAAAATTTATAATTACCAAAATAAAATTTTCTCGAAATTTTATGATACGACTTATTAAGAAAAAAATCTTTTTTGGTTTCTTCTTCTCCATCATTGAACAAAAATGTGGAAATCTTCCAAAGGAAGCAAAAATATAATTATAATAAAAACTCTTCATGAAAATATGTAGAGCATACACAGAAGTTTCTTTTAGATACAAATTGAAAAAAAATCCCGTTCAAAATAACGACTTTCATATGAATGTTGATTTTTACGAAGATCACATTTCCAGTCTCTTTGAACTATAAACATTCGTTATAAAGTTTATAGGAACGTTTCTCGATGTGTATTGTCATGAGATACATCACACCACTCATATATCTCTCCAAGTAACCAACCAGATCCCTTTCCTCCACGCAAATAATATACTAACTATTCTTAATTGATACTAACTAATACTTAATATACTCATATACTAACTATTCTTAATTGAAAACTTAATTAATTTATGAGAATAGTACTGAATCTTAACAGAATAATATTTCATATAGGGATTTGTTTTTCTGATCATCTTTCTGCCACAGGAAAATACATCAGAGAAAAATAGAAATGTAAATAACCACCTTTATTGAAACCTGATATTAAATGGTTATCAGGGAGGTCTGAGTATCAAGAGTACGAGAAGAAAATTGATTTTTAATCATATAAGCTAAGAATGGTATTACACTGTTTTGCAGATTTTCGGAAAAATAAACTAAAATATGAGAATTTAATACAAAATAAAATAGGCATGATTGTTATTTGATTCCATAAAATTCATAAAACCCGAAAAGAACTTGACATTCTATAGAAATGGATGAAAAATTCCTTTTTCCAAAGAAATACTCTATTTCGCTCTTCGTCACTTTCGGATGGCTATTACTGACCATTTGATTTTGAATTTTTCTTACAGCTTCAGTTGATTTTCAAAGTTAGTAATTTTATTGCTGATAGGTCGAAAAAAAATATCATTTTCTCAACCTCCATATAGGATCAAAAATGTGGAATGTTGTTCCGTAAAACAGATAAAAATGAAGTTTCTTTCTTAGAAACTACTGTTATATATCCTACATATTGCAGTCATCATTAACGAAACTGAACTGAATGTCTTTTAAAATCTGAGGCCGGCCCTGACCAACACCAAACACATGACTCATCGAGAAACGCAACGAGAATTTCAGAAACGTGCCGAAATGACGAGAAGAGATCGGCAATGTTCGTTGCCGCGATATAAACGGCCTCCAGCCCCTAGGTTAGTCAGTCTGTACTTAGAAAGCGAATGGTAATCAAATTGTGAATATAAAGTTAACGTGTGTATATAAAATAGTTAGTGAAATATTGTAAAAATAAATTATATAGTTTAAGACAGTTAGTTCTTTAATTCGTTACAATGTTATCATCATCACCATCTTCAATATTATGCATAACCTCAATATTTTGGATGAGAACTGAATCTGCTCCACTTATTTCTGTATATGAATATTGCCAATATATATTAAAAGTTTTTAACACATTTGATCCATTGTCTGTAATACTCTTGTTTTTTGACAGTTTTATATCAAATTCAGAATGGATATTTGCAATTAACTCAACTACTTTATTATAACTATGTGTTCCCTCAAATCTCCTGCAAGCCATAGTTATGCTTTTTCGATCAAATGTTCACGATGAATCCAATGAGCGTTACATGTAAATAGGTGACCACATATTAGCCGTTGTGAATGCAAAACCAACTTTTTCAATTGTTCTTTTATATTTGCCACATATTCGGTGTGTTCTGCTGCAATTTTAGTATTACGCGTTTGTTGGCACATAATTTTCAGTTAAACAGTTAATTGTTGTGCATCCTCAATAAGAGCCTTAAATGATTCATTTTCTACTATTGGTATAGGTGACATGGTATCGACTGTAAAAATCACAAGTAACTTGTCGAAATCAACTGAATTTGGTAAGATGGCTGGAAGAGTTGTTAGTTTCAATATTTTAGATGAAGTGGACTCCTGACAAGCGTCACCTAGACGTTTTCTCTTCTTGTTATTTTGAATTTTGGGTTTCTCATACTCTGCTAATAGATCATCATGTCCTTTTCTCTGCGGAAGTATATTCATCA
>WOGJ01087420.1:0-13442 GCA_015342185.1 Leptinotarsa juncta | reverse complement strand
AGCATTGAATATGTAGAATATAGTTTTTGTTAAATTGCTTAGTGAAAATCTCACAATAAAGTCTTTTTTGAATACGTTAATGCAATATTGTAAATAATCACATTTTTTGCGCTTATATTTCAAACGCTTGCTGAACCCAACGAGATAGATCAAAAAATGTACTACAGTATTGTACACCTTAAAAAGGTCTACAAAGAAGTCCACCATGGTATAAGTTTATCTCTTAGGGATAACCCACAATAACAATTTTTTTTCCTCGAGAAATAATGGCTTATTTACGAAGCGATTTTAAGAAATACAGCATTAATCCTAATGCTATTATGTACATTAAATACATTGTGCATTTAATATAGATCAATATGGCCCTTCACAGCATGTAATTCAAATGAATATTTTCGAAGGTATTACAGATTTAAATAGCAGGAACATGCGGTTGCGGCGGTGCCGGCCTGGGAACGGTGACGCGTGCCTATAAACGACGCTTCGAAGACCGCGCTTCACCCTGTAGCATGTATTAACATGTATATTTAATAACAGCATTGTATCCGTGCAGAGCCGGGGCGAGTTGCTATTAAACAATATAAGAGATGAACATGAACAGTCAACTGTGTGAAAATATTAGTGATACCATAAAATCTATCGAAACTTAATTGATTCATTTATGGCAAGACAAGTAGTTGAAAACGTCTTTACACATTTTGATAGAAAACGTGAAGAATGGCATAGTTTTAATACACAACTCAAACTTATATCTTCCATATGAAAAAAAAAAATATTAAACAACAAAAATGCTTGTAAGGTGAACCAAACTTTGTAGTAAAGGGAATGATACTGTGATTCCCTTGTGATATGTCACCTACATCACGGTTAACTGATTTACTCTGCTTTAACATATTCAGATTAAGCACCTATAAGTTGAGTTAGGAACGAGAAGCTATCTTCATTTCCAACATATCCAACCTGTGGAAGATAGATAATTAAATGGATTGGTTTGGTATTAGTTTATCTAATATATAAAAGTGAATGTTTGTTGGTTGGTAAGTGATAAACTTCTACATCGCTCAACCGATCGTGATGAAATTTAACATGTATAAGTAATTTTTCATAGAAAAGGTTTTTAGGCCATCCATTTTTCTGTAAATCGCCACTAGATGGCTCGAATAATTTTTTGAAAGCACTGTTCTATAACGCTGCGCACGCCTAAGTTCGTTGATTCTGATTTTGTCAAAACATTTTAACAGCAGTAATAAAGCAACATAGTACTAGTACATTATATTGTTGCAATTATTCATTTTGAATAAAGCGCAGTAAAGCAACTACCTGTTACGTTTCGTTATGTTAAGTTATCAGGTCAAAAGTAACTGATTTCATCGTAAGTTTTCTTTGAAGTATGATTGGTTCTTGGTATATATGTCCTCATTAGCTGTGATGCTCGCTATTATCTGCACTCTTACAAACGTTATGTTTTACTTTTGGTTGCCTATACGTGAATTAGCACTTTGTGCAATCACTGAATTCAATAAAGACATTATAAATAAATTATCTATCATCAAAAACGTTGTTTTAACTGTTTTCCAAATCTTTTCGAATTGTTGCAGACGAATTTTCTGTTTTTTTAGGATACCTATAGTAAGTGTGAAAGTTTGTTATTCGAGTATATTTAATTACAGATTTATTGTAATGATGATTATTTCATTATTTGTTACAAGGAACGTAATGTTGTCATATTTTTTTAAATATTTTTTGTGTGATAAGGATAAACAACCCTTCCATGAAGTGGAATAATATACTTCACCTCAGCTTTTCTAACAATTATTGTGTTGTTCATATATAGAGGAGAAAACAAATTTTTGATGCCTTGATGTCATCTCTTTCACCAGTATTACTCATTCATTAAAGTTATGACTAAAATCCAAATATCTGTAATTACAATACGTCGTCCAATATAGTTAACGTTACTTCTACAGGCAGACTCGATTTAAAAATTTGGATATGGTCATAAAATATTGTGTGAAGCTGTAATTATTTTTAACGAACTACATATAGAAAAACAAATTTACTATTCAACTGTCGACAGTAGAATTTGTAAACATTCCAAACAGATTGGATCATTAGCAAAAAATTATGAAGAAGAGCCTATATAAACTAGATGCACAGAAATAAGAGAAGCTAGAAGTACTTCAGGTAGTTTTTCGAAAGCCAAGAAAGTCCAAACAATGTATTTATGAATACACGGTTGTTAAAAACATAATTTTCATCTACATTCTCTATGGAAAATAATCTTCCTTTACAACATCCCATGTTTGTTGATACAAACAAAATATTTATTGTACATTTTAAAGACCACAAAGTAACGCTGAATCTTCCACCATTACATACTATGTAATGAAAAAATTTAAAATACGTACATAACTGTAAATTACATTCTCTCTCAGCAGTATATGTGACATATTAAATATTGATTAATAAATGTAACCTTTCACGGCCGGAGATAACTGTGTGAAAGCTATTTTCCGGGTTTTTTGACCGTGGTCTGCAGGTTTTTAGGCCTAACGTTTCGTCTACTACTCCGGAAGACATTACCAAAGGCGATGTTAGGTGGCGTGGTTTCTCTTAATTGGATTACCTAACCTTGTTTATGTACAGTTAAGGACAGCTATCCAGATTTTAATAATGTTCATTGCATCTTCTTTTCCATTGAAAGTATCCCTGTATTTTTCAATTTATATTGCCTCTCTATGTAATCTTGGAAAGTGATTTTGAATTTTATAATGCAATGATGTGAGTACCTTATCAGCTGCAGCTGATTTGTTACTTTGTCCAAGTCGATATTTTCTCTTGTGTTCGGAGAGAAGTGTACCCACACTTCTTTTCGTGGTTCCAATGTAGACCGTCCTGCAGCTACAAGGAATCTGGTACACCCCGGGTGTTGCTAAAGCTTCTCTGGGGTTCTTAGCTAACTTCAAACTTTGTCCAATAGTTTTTGTTGACCTAAATATTGGTTTCACTTCGTGTTTCTCTAAGATTCTACTAATCCGGTCTGTAACATTTTTAATTCAGGGAAGGAAAACGTTTTCCTTGACCAGCCTAGCTGAAGTTACTTTGGTATTCTCTCTCGAATTTTTTTTCGCTGTATCCATTTCCTTTGAAGGCATTTCTCAGGTGATTGAGTTCTTCAAGAAGACCCTCAGGTTCACAAATACGTCATGCTCTCTCAATCAACGTTTTAATTTCCACTGTCTTTTCTTGTGACTGGTTAGAGTTTTTGTTCAGGTACCTGTCTGTGTTTATTGGTTTCCTGTACACTCTATATACGATCTCCACGTCTCTTCACAAGAACCTCCAAGAAGGCTAGTCACTTTGGTTTCTCGTTCCAATATATAATCTTTATGATAAAAGTGTTACAGACCGAATTGGGAGAATCTTAGAGAAACACGAAGTGAAGCCAATATTTAGACCAAGAAATAATATATATACTTTGAAAAAAACTTTGTTTTTCTTTAAATTGATGGATGTGGCCATTACTACGTGGTAGGAGATCATGATGAAAAGAGAAATGGAAATTTCTGTTTTTTACCACTTATATTTGTAACTAACATTTCTGCAGTTTCGTCCTATATGGACATTCTCAAACTTATACAATAAACTGTTTATTGTATAAGATACAGATAATTTTTCATTGTAGTAAATCATGGTAAATTATTTGATTGTATTTCACTAGTTTTTCAAAATTTGTGAAATACCCCTTTGTTGATTTTAGCTCTCCAAAGTTTTAAAGAATGTATTCATAAGGTATATCTTGAGGAACATCAAAGGGGTAAGAGGGTTAATTTTGCTCATAATATGATATTTTGGTTTCCCTGATACATATTTTTCTTTTCTCAGATATTCCCACTAGCAATAAATTTTTACAAGTTAATAATTTAACCAATTGAATAATTCATAATCAATACTTATAAATATTTGCTCAGCTAATGAATAATTTGCTAGAGTAGCAAAATTTGCTATTGTGAAAATTTCTCTAGAATAATCATATAATAAAACAAAAGTTCAATTTGCACACTCGACAACTTGCCGGAAACCAGTTTACAGTTTCGAAATTGTCAATTGTTTTCTTGTAATATGCAACTTAATAAGGTTAACGTCCACATTCGCCGATCGTTGTAATACTAAGCTTTTCCTGTTTGAATGATGATAATGCAGCTTTTGTTAATTAATGTCATGGAATGTATTCACTATCAAAGTCTTTCGTTTTCGTTTATTTCAGAAATAAGTCAACCGATACCCAAAAAAAATACAAATATTTCAATGTTTTTCTCAAAAAATCACGAGTAATGATTTACACATTCGAAAATGAGTAATAACTTCTAAATAACACAACAAATGAAAAGACGCTGACAATCTCCATGGTACCTACATGAAATCTGACTATGCATTTTTCAGAAGTATCGTATAGGAAAGGAAATCCAGTAATACCATATCTGAAAACTCATTGAAGTACGAGTATCTATATTTTGGACGTCAACGACAGATATTGAATTACATCTAAGAGGTTTCCTTGTTCATGCTTATCATGATCCAGCAGTATTAGCTCCCGATATAGATCGTATCAAAACGTCTTTGATTCGGTAATCTAGATTTCGAGGTCAGATATTGAGGTGTGCATATTTTTTGATATCGATAAGGAGCATTTGACAATGCACTACTTAAATCTATTAGATCAGCTTTGATATAAAAGGCATAGAATCAACCATAATTGGCTGCATCTACGCCAAGCTCATTTATAGAACACCTACTATCACTCATCAAGATGAAGCCATAAGATTCAATGTCAACAGGGGTTACTCTAATAGGGGAAGTACTAGCCATCCTTCTGTGGTCACTCCTGATGGACAGTTTGTTTGATGTCATCGACAGGCAAGATGTATATTTGCAAGCTTTGCAGACGAATTTGTCATCTTAGCAAATAAGACATTGAAAATATCTAGTCTTATTCTAAACTTATTTCCTCTCCACCATATTTCTGTAGAGAGACAATAAATTAATATTACTAGAGTTTTTTCCCAACACCAAATCGTTATTTTTACACCTCGACACGTGTTTCGATCACCAAGTGATCATCTTCAAAGAGGAAGATTCATCTTCCAATAAATGGACAAAAAAAGGAATTCGGTTGTGCAGAGCGTAATAAATTACTGGTCGATACTGAGACAGCAATATGACAAAGACATAATACTTAATACTTCCAACAAGGAGATTGCGGTTGCTGTATTTCTTGATATTGAAGGAGCATCTGACAATGCAGTGCCTAAATCTACAGGATCATCCCTGTCCGGAAAAGGCATAGAGTCGACCATAACTGGCTGGATCTATGCCATATTGTTAAACAGAACTACGACTCCGACTCTTCAAGTCGAGGTCATTAGGTTCAGGGTCACAAGGGGATGCCCTCAACAGAAGAATAAGTCAGCAAGCATATGCAGAAAACCTTGTCATCTTGGCAAGGTCCACGTCGGGACGGGTAGCTTGTAATATCCTCCAGAGTACGATGGACGTCGTTCACAGCTGGTGCCAGAGGGAACAGATGTCTGTCAACTCCAGAAAACTGTGATAATCCCCTTCACCAAGAAGAGAAAACTGAACGATTTGACGCCACTTTCCCTCGATGGTGAGGTTATTTCATTTGGAACGGATGCATTGTCCTTGATAAAAAATTCACCTGGAACAGTCACTTGGAAAAAGTTTTACACAAAGCCAGACTGTCCCTAAGAACATGACGAATACTTTGTGGTAAAACATCGGGCTTAGGTCCCAAACAAATCCATGTATTCATGTGATGATTTTGAGGCTAATAATCACTTATGGAACAATTACCTGGTGGCCGAAGGCTTTACATAAAACGGCTCAGGTTAATCTCTCTGGTTTATGTACATAGACAGGCTTGCCTGGCCATCTGTAATACTATCAGTACCACACCGTCATCGGCCATGGAGATCCTTGTAGATCTATCTCCTCTCCACATTTTTCTGGAGAGAGAGAGACTAGATGGACTTCATATAGACTTGTACACATCGTCAATTGCACAAATCAATCTAATCAGTACTATAGATTGCTGGAAGTCACAGCATTCTGGGAATGACCTCTGACATTATATCTCCAACTGTCAACTACGAACTGCCTTATACAGTACTGTTCCCTAGTAGAGAGTACTGGATCCTCTACGAGAAGGACATATTGAAAGCAGATAGTTGTTGGTTCACAGATGGATAAAAACACCTTCAGGTTATGGTGCAGGTGTCTTCAGTCGCAGACCCAGGACAGAGATATCAACCTGCCTAAGGACCTATCCGACTGTATTTAAAGCAGAAACGACTATCTTCAATAGGAAGACTTAACAAATTGTCTCTTGTCTGGATTTCTGCCCATACTGGCCTGGAAGCCAATGAGGTTTGCATAGGAGGTTGCTGTTAGTAGCTTCATCGAACCAAAACCTGTCGTTGTCATCGTTTAAGGCTTTGCCAAACAAATACTGAAAACCTGAATGGCAATAAGATTAATAGACTTCTTGCAAAATCTTCACCCTTCGGAGCTTGAAACCAAACCGTTGTTGGACTACAGTAGGAATGAACTACGTTATCTAACAAGCCTTCTTACAGGTGACTGTCATCTGAATATTCATATGCAGAGACTCGGACTGTCGGAAGAACGTGTGTGTCGCCTCTGTTTGGAAAATGATTAAACAGCAGAGCACGTACTTTATGTGTGCCCCGCTTTGTACCGAATCAGGTTTTCAGAGTTTGGCAGAGCCGCACTCTTACTATCCGACCTGAAAGATCACACCATATAAATTTATCGGCTTCGTAATGAAGATGGGTTTATTTGATCGAGTATGAATAGGTGTGAGCCACATAAACCTTGCGGGTACGGTGGAGGCTCGAATAGACCCGCTCACTTTCAACCTAACGTATCCCAACCTAGTACTTCCAACAGTCAACTACGACTTGCACTGTTTAGTCCTTATCCCAAATAGAGAGACTGAAGGAAGAGATAACTGTTGGTTCAGAAACGTATCAAAAACACTTTCAAGTTCTGGTGCAGATGTAAACAATCGTCATCCCAGAACAGAGATATATAAACAGTAAGAACTGTATTGTGACCGTCATTGGCACTCAGTGGGAATCTTGCGAGACGCCTGAATTATATCCAATGTGGCGTCTCAAAATTTAATTTGTTTAGTTCTGCCGCTTTTAAAACTTCTGAATCATGATACAGACGTGTGAGAAAAAAAATGTTTAAATTGTGATTCACCCAATTGAAAGCTTCGAAAGAATCATTATACGTAGTGATGATCACTGCGACAGTTTCTACATCTCCCCACCACCAGATAGGGAAGACATAATTATGTTTCCATAGAGTAGGAAAAGAACTTAAATTTATTAGGTAATCATTTAAAAATGGGAAATATAGAATATCAAACTACTGACACAGTTTTTGAAGAAATACTCAGGAATTCATATAATCCACTTTTTTATTTCAATATTCTGAATAACGTTTTCTCAAAAACAATTACTGACCAACATATAGATATCTGATATATCCGAGATATTACGATATTATTTTTGAGCGGGGCAAGATGACAAAGTAGGACCAAATTTGTATTAGAAAGAATCATTTTTAGTACTTTTTCATAAAAAAAGCCAGTGGTGTGACATCACTCGACGCAGAAGGGGCGCTATTAACTTTTTTCTTAATAGAAAGGGGGGTCTTGTGACACTTCACTCGAAATGTATTTCGCTGTATTCTCTATATAACAATCTTTACTGTTTTAAATTTGGGTAACCGGTCACGTAGTTATGTATGTATGTGTATGAATTGAAGACTGCAAAAAATTATAATTTATAACTGCGCAACCAAGTCGTTACGTCTGTAGTCAATAACTCCCTGGCGTTATCAACAGTGGTTCGGTGAGAATGAGGACTCAACAACCACCTTCAAGAAATATCTCAGAAGACATAAGTTTCACTCCTATAAACTGAAGATATTACATGAATTTAAAAATAATTACCCTGACAGAAGAAATGCAGTTCAGTGAGTTGATTTCCAAACGTTTGATAAACGTTCTTTAAACGGAAATGTCAACTGCCAAAATGTTCTCTGGTTAGACTTAAAGCCGCATATTTTTCGAGAAGATCACACTCAAAACTCCTGAGAAAATGAATGTCTGGGCAGGAATATTAGAAAATCATATTGTTGGTCCCGTATAGGAAAATGTGACTTGTTATTTATATCTGGAAATTCTTCACAATTCACACGTAGATTCACGAGTTTGTGGCCAACAATCAAGATGAATTCGAAAATCCAGTTGCTTTTCAACAGTATGGTGCGCCCCTTCATTTTTTTAGGTCTGTAAGGGATTAATTGGACCAGACCTACCCAAACATATGAACTGGTAGGTGCGATCCGTTGGAATGTCCTGCTCTTTATCCCTGAATTTGACACCTCTTAATTTTTTCTTCAGAGCTATATCAGATTGAAAGTTTATGTTACGAAATCTGGAATAATGACAGAATTAGCGAAACTTGTATTAGCACTACCCCAAAATATTCAAAAATGTTAGAAATGAGTTCGAAAATAGACTGTTTTATTGTCAGGAGGTTCAAGGAGAACATTTCGAACATATATAAGATGAATAATAACGAGTTTAAAATAAACTGCTATCGTTTTATGCCCTTGAAATTTACACCTATATATTGCCAGAGATATTAATAATTCATTCATCTTTCCAATGAACCATTTATTTAAAAAAAATTGACATAGGGTAGCGAAGTTACAAAACTCCTAGTTCCAAATTCAAACATCAATAACTATTCAAGAGATTAACAAAATTCAAAAAGTAAGACTCACTCTACAAAGAATTGAAATACCTTTCATACGAATTGTCAATCCACTCTCCATTTGAAAAAAATGTTGATAGCACTCTCTCTGCAGCAAGTGATGTCACACTATTGTTTTTTTTGTCAAAAAATAGTAAAATGTTTCCTTTTTACAGAAATGATTAACGTTCTATTCCTATTGACCTTTTGAATAGTTTCATATGCATATGAATAACAATCAGATATCGTTTTTAGATATCAATCATTCAATATTGGTTTCCATAAGGAGTCATTCTAAGATTCATTCAAGAAATGATCTATTCTCACAGACTGAACTACACCCAATTAAATATCTACCTAAACTTGAGCAATGCAAGAACATATTTAAAATAAAAAACAAAAGACTTGAAATCTACTACTCAACCATCAGTTTTATAAGTATTATACAAGGGATAGAAATTACTTAACATGAGCATGGTAAGAAGGAACAAAGGAGTATACAATCCTCTTTCACAGACTGTAAAAGTCTTCAATGAATTATCTGTCCATATACGTGAGTTGAGTTTTCTTGTTTCACTTGTCATGTTGAATGTTTGTGAAACCTGAGACCAGCATTTTTGCTGATTAGGGAGAATAATAACATATTTTATATTTATAGTGTCTTAACTGTGTAGAACTGTACTTTGTTGTTTTTAATAAAAAAAAGATTTTGAAAACTGAAGATACAAATTCTTTAAAAAAGTCAAATTGCGATACATGATGATATGTATAAAATAACATATTCATTTCCTCGTTTGTTTGAAGGTGGTTGACAATGTTTTGTGGTGTATTTCATCAGTTCGAACTTCCATTGTCTAATCTAATATAACTCTGATTTGAAACCCTGAAAAAAAAACAATTACAAAATTAATAAGGTTAACCGAAAATAACAATTTTATTAAACAAAAACTGAATTTACTAAAAATTAACATACAAGCTACAACCAAACAAATAAAATTACAATATTAATAAAAGCTGAAAAAATAAAGATCAAAAATTATTATTAGCAAAAATGAAAAAACAAATTGAAAAAATTAAAGGGGTTTCAAACCAAGTTATGTCACGACGTTTCGATTGTTAGTATCCACAATCGTCTTCGGGTGATAACTGTTCGCGGTAACATCCTGCAGGATGTGCTGTAAAAACTGGCTCAAAAAGAGAAATGAGTATACTCATAAAAAATTATTGAAAGAACTATGTTCAGATTCTTCGGATTATCGCAACTATTTGCGGATAACTGAAGAACAAATTGCTCTCACTAGTAATACCCTTAATCCAAAAGAAATAAACAGTGATGAAAACTTCTATCTCACCACATGAGAGACTTACAGCCACTCTAAAGTTCTTATCAACGTGTCGTTCTCATGAATGCTTGAAATATTCTACAATAATATCACCTCAGCTGTAGGCAAAATAATTCCTGAGACATGTGAAGCTATCTACACTGTGCTGAAAAAAGGATATCTTTAAGTATGTACAGTAAAAACACTGACATGTTATGACATTTATTTTATCAATACTAGTACATAATTATTAAGAAAATTACTGAATATCAGGTGAATGAATTCATTAAAGTAGTTAGCCAAGGGGAGTGTAGGTTCCTGTTGGGTTCCGGTTACTGCATGTCTCGCTTGATACGAATGTACACATCATTGATGCGTTTTTCAACAATGAGACGCTGACGTTTTTTAAAGCACTAATCCTACATACCACAGATTTTCCCAAGAGGTTATAGGGGTCATCTTGAGATGGAAGCTTCTTAAAGTGATCTCTCACTGATACCAAAACATCGGTAGTTAGTTCCCCATTTTTTCGCTTTTTTGCTGTGTTTGGACGCATAGACGCTCCACGTTTTTCTGTTTGAGTAGGGATTCTTGGATTAGGGGGCATTGTGAACAATTCTTCACTTGGGGTGATCAATCTGGGTATCCAGAACTATGTTCCAGAGACGGGGTGATAAGACCCCTCCCTGTAAACATCCCCTCATGATCACTCCTTCCACTGTGATGTCTTCCACATTTCCATAAGAACCTGGAGTTTGGCGGCTTTGTCGCCATTTACCCTCCTCAGGATGCCGATACTCTTATGGTGGTCATTTGAGAGTGCCTTCTGTAGCCTAGAAGCTGGTGGAAACTCGTTGACTGCCTCAGAATAGGCTCTTCAGGCTTCTCTTTGCTTCAGTCTGCAGATTTTTGTTGAATTCTCTGAGGATGGCTTGATATATACCCCAGTCCTCTTCAAGTTTTGTACGTTTTGTCTTGTTTAAAAGTAGTTCTCGCTGTCTTCCTGAGGTGTTCCAGTTCAGAGCACCACCATGTGTTGGTTGTGTCACCTGTTTGAACCATCCTCACCGGACAGGATTCCTTGTAGGCAATGTCTATTTTGTTGTGGATAGATATCGTATACCTTTCTAGTTCTTCATTGTTGCCAGGAGTCAGGACCTCTATTTCCCACAGAGCTCCTCTTAAAAGTCGATTTTACAGTGGTCTTGAGATCCTGGTTTACCGTATAGGTCAACCAGCGGTGTCTTTACACGCCTGAACGTTAGTTATGGATTTTCAAGAAGCCATTGTATGACGAAACATCAGAGATGCGTTTTTGTAAAATCATTCAGTGAAAATCTCACAATAAAGTGTTTTTTGAATACGTTAGACATTGCAATAGTTGAACATAGATAGTCAGTATGTCTGAAAGGGTAATTGTGGGAGACCTACTAAGATATAGTGTCTGTTAGAATACAAATGTTTCAGTGTACCTTACGACCTTTGAATGAAAGTATTGACTTGAACAAAACTGAGGCTATAGTCTATTATAAAGTCCTAAGCATTTTATTTTGTCAATAAATTCCTCAGAATGTCCATCAATATGCAAATCGATATTATCTATGACCCTTTCACGATTTTTGGCTTTTCCAAAAATTATTGAAGATGGCTTACTAGAATTGAGGTTTAGACAGTGTTGCCTCGAAATCTGAACAAAATTTTTCGTATCATTATTGAACTTTATTGGAATAGTACAAGTTATTATCGTCTTCATATGTATGAATGTTGAATAACTTAAGAACATTGGAGAAGTCAGATGTGTAGATAATAAAGAATAGCGGGACGAGAATTGAACGTTGCAGAGCTACATGACATACACTCATATTATCAGACCAACTACCCTTTATCACAACACGTTGTTTTCTTTCAAAAAAAAAACAAGTTCAGCGCACATCAGACTATGATTCATTATGTCGAGAGATAAGAAAAGAGTAACCTTTTCATTATTGGTGGCTGAAAAAATATCATCGTCATTTTCAACACAGCACTAGATGTACTGCAATTTTTCCGAAAACCAGATTGGTGTTCAGGCAGGATATTATTATCAAAGACATAACAGTATATTTGACTAGTTTAGAAATTTTATTCATAGGAAAAATAATAGTTGTCGCAAAACTATCTCACGAAAAAATAATTCCAAATGACTCCACAAACCAATGCGACACGCCTGATAAGGAAAGATTACAATTGCGTTGCTTTCATTTTACGTTGTGAATCAGTTTGAAGGTTGAAGTATTATCTTTTATTTTGTCTTCGGGTTGATGATACCTCGACCATTTGAAAATCAAAATTGATAGCTGTGAAGTTGAGTCAGGTCGCTAGTCGCATTTAACATCATTCATATATCACAATCAAATTTCATTATTTACTTTCAGGTTACGGGATATTTCACTATTATATCATCAGAACGATTTCAGTAGCAAAACACTCACATATATTTGAATTCCCTGATTACTATTCCCGGAATAATTATAACTTCGCGTCTGTGTGGAACATAAACAATATTTATTCAGTAATAACCTGACGCAGGAATATAATTCATGCTCTACACATACACCGAATAGGTGAAACAAAACGAATAAAGAATGAAAAGGGTATACAAACAATATCCTATGGAAAATTCATGACTTTGATATACGATGATCTTGAAAAGTACAGTTATTCCAATAAGTTCTCGGATAATTTCTAGGATGTTGAAAGTATAAAAAGAGAATACTCCAAGAAGCCCTGGAAATCTTTCAAGTCGTACATAGCAGTATGTTGATTTCAGCAGATCCTGGAAGTCCAGTAACTCAAAGAAAATGTTTTGGTTTAGGGACTAAAAACCCATTTTCAATTAGCCAAACCGTTTATGAGAATTTTTCGCCAAGAAGAGGTGTCATATATAGAGGTCGCAATTTTTTCCGCTCATTATAATAATAATAATCGTCTTTATAACAAAAACCACACAAAAAAATAACAATATTCAGTTCTAACCACTAAAGTTATAGTAAAAGGCGAAGTTTCATTTTCGCAGCTATGCAAATAACTGCTAAATTGATCTTTCACTTAACCTAAAAAGTCTCTACATGGGTATTGAAGTAGCATATCATTAACATTAACATAAGTAACGGGTTTTTTTTATAGAGGTATAGAACTTTAAGTTGGCATTACTTTTCAAGATGGCGACCGATTTAACAGCTGTCAAGTGATTTATTCTTAGTTTGGT
>WOGJ01087390.1:0-13470 GCA_015342185.1 Leptinotarsa juncta | reverse complement strand
ACTGGCGGTGATATAAAACTAGGCAAACTATTATTGGTCAGGAATCGCTCAAAGAAAAAAAATAGAAGAAGATAGAAAAGCGGAAGTATTATGTCTCTTTCTTTGGCAATGAATGACTTCTGCAAATTTCTTGATGAACGTTTTCCAGGAATAGAATACCACATCAGAGCAATATTCATATTCCTGCAAAAAACAAGTTTCAATATCAATTACAATTTCTCAGAAATCCAAATTAACTTCAAAATTACTAGAATTCATGGACTTTATAATAATTGTGTCGATGAAAGAAAAAAAATAATTGGGCACTGTGAAAAAATGAAATACCTTTGATGCATAATATCAATGCCTAGTTGACATAAAAGACCGTGAAAGCATGCCTACATAAAAAAAACGAAAAATCGATAATTTTTGGGAAATAGTAGATGGGTAAGAAATATGGTTTCATATTCAAGATGAAATGAAAAATTCGTGTTCTATTCTCAGTCAACATAGTGAAAATTATAGTGTCAAAAAAACAAAAGTGTTTTCAATATCTTCTTTTTTTTCTTCTTCACTTTCGATTGGATGAACTTAAGGTTTCCAAATTACAGTAACACTATACATTCCAATACTCATAGGCCTTAAGTTTTAATGAAGCCAACAAAAAAAAACTCGTAAGACTAATTTATCATCAAAAGTTTAGAGGAAAAGAGACGTGTGGGCAATTTTACTTTTCGAGGATATGGCAAAACGTGTTGATGCGAATTGAAATTGATTGGTAAACTCAAAGTAATAATACTTATTGAACTTCGAAGATTTATATGAGAAACAAAAAAATAAACTTACGGGAGCTGGGGCCATGAACGTATCTCATAATTATATGCATATATTAGAAGCAGGCGGTTTCGGAATCATAGCTCCCTCACCTCGATATAATATCATGAACGAAGTGCATTATTAGAAAGAAATATCTAACAAAAAATGAAATCTCTAACTATTAAGTATCTTGAAATATTCTGCTTCTGGCGGTGAATATCTTTTGATACCGAGCAATCGTGTTCTCAAATTACTTCAAGAACTACAGCAAACCAAGAAGGTGTATATAAAATAGCGAAATTATACTACTTCTTCGAGACTTAGCGACAGATATTTCAGTTCTTACAAATTTTCTTAGATCAGAACCATATCTGTTCGGTATCTGATCAAAGTAATCAGCAGTATTAAAGTTACATGGTGCATAAATAGTTTTTTTATTATGTAACATTTCTCTGTACAACTTTCAATCACCATTATTTGTATCTCCAGGTTCCATAGGTATTTTAATTTCATAAAAAATGCGTTTTTGTAATAAATCGCTCATTAATATAGGTACCTTAATTTTACCCGTATTCTATAAAACTATATTGCTAGGTTTCCATAAAACATTGATGTGAATACATCACACAGTGAACTGTTGTTTATTATGGGTTTCATTACGTAGCGACTATTCTAATCATATTTTTCAATGTCCAACACTGTTCAAAGTGGATTTTGTTAAATCGTTTTTCAAATTCATCTGCTATGTCATAGGCAGTTAATTATAGAATATCGCGAAGAAAATTCGTAACCTACTTAATTTCTATAAAATCATCTATAATGATTATAGATAATTAAAACGTAATTAGGATGATACTTCAAACACTTGATTATAGAAATTTTCTATAGTATGTCCCCGATTAAGTTAGAGACATAACAGCTGTTAACCAGCTGTCACCACCCTCCAGTCGTCAAAAGGCGAAACTTGTACAAGCTAAGGATTAATGGAGTCTTACTATTCAACATGCGATACTTATCACGGAAGAGCATTTTTTTATTAATTGAAAACCATACATTTCACATTCTCAATCGCTTTCATATCTATATTCGCACATTGAATTTGGAACATGAAGTAATAATAAAAGTAATTCATCCAAATCATGAATATGTTCTATATTTGAGATGACAAACGAAAAATATTTTATACATTTGAATGTACTAACAAAGTTTTTCTTGATGAAAAGGTTAGAAATTCAAATAAGACATCACTGAAATTATAATATTGAAAAACAAAAAGTTATAATA
Source organism: Leptinotarsa juncta (assembly GCA_015342185.1). NCBI lineage: Eukaryota > Metazoa > Arthropoda > Insecta > Coleoptera > Chrysomelidae > Leptinotarsa > Leptinotarsa juncta. Next base: position 11,391 of record WOGJ01087390.1, on the reverse strand, counting down.
GCCTCTCATTCGACAAACAGAGGAAGGTTATTGTTTCAAAACTAATTCATTTGTAGTGAGTTTTTCGTTTTTCCTGTTTGTAATTCAAATATAAGATAAATGAGCATTATTTCCATTTAAGAGCCAGGAATAGACAGATGTTTCATCCTGTTGGGTACCTCATCAACACCTATTTCTTATTTTGGTACAGTGCTAAATAAATGTAGGCCATTGGATTCCTCGATTTCTTGGTGATCGAAACACGTGTCGAGGTGTTTAAATAACGGTTTGGTATTGGGAAAAAACTCCAGTAATATTTATTACTACACCAAAGATTCCAAACAGTGCATCACAAGTACTATATTATTCAACAATTTCCGTACAATATCTTTATCAACGCATAATTTGCGGTATTAAACTATTCGCCCGTCTGCACAGAATCTTCATAAACTGTCCAAAATATTTCATTCATTTGAATGAGTATAGAATAATGAATCGTCCCACAAAAGTAATCGTTGATTCCACATAATTTTTTGAAATCCCATGGACTTTACCCAGACTCTTTATATCTTGAGTTAATTAACTGGAAACTAGCAAAAATCATCGGGTGGAACCATTTCCGTTCTTGAAGGTTACTGAATAACGTTCCGTTATCAAACAAGGTCGTTTATTTTTACCTACTATATTGCACTTTGATTCTTGCATTTGCTTGATGATTGTACTATAATAAAGAGCGAAATAATTCAATTCAATAAAAAATGTAATTGCCGACCGGTCAGTTGTCATAGTTATATAATGAAGTCATGCTTGTGCACTTATGTGAATCGACAAGGACACTACTAATGAATCTTCTTCTAACGGTGTTATTAAATGCGGAGAGTGATTAAATTCGTACAGTGTGTTAAATATCTCAGATGAGAGCAAGTTTTGAATTCAACAATTCTGAAATATAAAAAGTATTCACGATTATCGAAAATAAAAGTTAATAATTTGTCTGTGCAAAACGTTAATAATGAGAGCGAGAATGTCGGGTTTCTTGAATCGTATCTGAAAACACCCAAAAGTTGCCCGCATAACTATATAACTATTATTTCAGTAAGACAAATTCAGATTTTTGTAACTTTCAAAATAGATAAAAAAGTAATTTCACATCTCCTTGAAAAAAAATGTACAAGTTAGCTATTTCTACAAGAAAAATGAAAAATGTTAATAGAATATTTATCCCTCAATTCATAAAAATGATGAGAAGGTAAATCAGCTTTCACAGAGATTTACATCAGCGAGGAACCGATAGAAATAAACATAAATCAACATCAATATTCTTGAGGAAGATTATAATTTTCGTAGCCTAATATTTCACCATCAATCACCAAATTAGGTTGTATGAGTTTATATTGCACACATTTCAATATAACCTTTGACTATTTCTCCTAATTCATGAAAACGATGAAAATATTGAAGACTTGGCAGCCTGAAATTAAGATTTTCAAACGAAATTCTTTGAGTTGAAAATATTATCGTTTCGTTATACATCCCTCATACACCAATCTCGTTCTATCAAAATGCGAATGAACCATAATTTTAAAAATAATACTTGAAGGCAAATACTTTCCGCGGAGTTACCATTCTTGGATGTCATAGGGACTATAAGTAATCATGGTAAATGTTATCAGGGACACAGCTTTTAAAGCAACGGAAATCCTTCACATACCGTAGATAAGTTGATTAGGAAACAGAAAGTTGGGGAGAAACTTCATAAATATTCGATTTTTCAAAAATACATAAATTTCAAACCCATTTGTTTTTCTAGGTGAACCAAGATAGAGCAACGGATTAGATCGTATTTTCAAAAAGTTGAACTTGGAAGTAGCCTTTTAAACGTCGTGTACTGCTTCTTGTTGGGAAATGCATAGTTGGGGATATTTGAAAGCTGAAATCTGTAAGAACTGTGACCCAAAATATGTTGGTCAAACTGAGCGAGCCATTGAAACTCGTTTCAAAGAACCCGCAGCATATCCATTTTCGGAAACCAGAAAAAGCTAGTGTCACTCAACACGGCCATAGAAATCATTGACTTCGGTACATGAAACTAGATTTTGAGATGCTTTCGAAAGTCTGGAAATAGCAACGTGTGTCCTGAAAACTATGAAACGTGACAAAGATCCCATTCCAAACAGCCCACTTTTCACCTTTTCATAAACCACTTTGTTGAATTAAGCGGGAACTTTAGGAGATAATTTTCCGTTAAATATTTTTTTCCAAACATAAAAAAACTAGAATTGATCTGCAACTTACTGTATTAGGTGAAATAATGTTTCTATGAAAATAGCCATGTAGAATGTATTAACCAAGTTAAGTTTTGTAAAACATTTACGTTTTGATTGACAAAATTCTCAATGTTGAAAAGTGAAAGAGTACCCTATTAGATAAAAATAAAGAACAATTTTTGGGGTTAGGAATTAGTTTTCTTCATCTTCTGAAGACGCCAACTTGGTTGATGAAACGCGCATCGAGAATAGTATTGCAGTACTGGAGTTTTGGTGTAAATGCTTTCCCGTATAATTCAAGATAAAATCCCTCGACATACAGTATTTTTATCCATACAAATTAAATAAGAGTAAATTTCACTTGAATGAGTCAAATCGGTTTTTTCTAACTTTTTAATCATTATATCTTCAACTCAAGGTATATTACGTGGTTCTGTAAGCAACTCATAATTTATTGACTTCTGGGATTTTTGCTCTATTTTGTGATAAAATTTCTTAATTATTTTCTGTGACGAATATTTTTTTAAATTAGCTGAAAAGCTTAGGTCGGAGAATACTTGTTCAATGAAAGTAATGATATCTTTTTTTATTTATAAAGGATAAGGAGTTCTCCAAAGGAGAAAAATAATAATTGAATATAAGTGAATTATTGGATATATGTAATTTATTTTTTAAAGAAATATGTAGATAGTGTATGTAGAAAGAAGTTACTGTCAAAAAAGAAAGAAGCATTAAAAATATCCTGTTCTATCAACTTTTGAAGCTATTTGAATATGTTCTGTTATGAAGAGTATAGGAATTGTTGTATTCTAATCAGTTCTAATCCATTTTAGAGCATTTGAATAGATTCGTCGATCACCAAGAGTTTCTAGAAAGTTTATAAGCTATAATATTTTTCCCAAACATAAAAACCTAGAATTAGTAGGCAAATTACTGTATTAGTTGAATAATAATTTGCTATGCTAAAATTCATGTAGAATGTAGTAAACACTTGAGTTTTGTAAAGCATTTTTATAGATTAACAACAAATTTTTATTCACAAACCAGATACAAGAAAACTGGAATTTTGAAAACAAGATTGGTTTCGGCAAAATGGAATAAATTGCTGTTATCTTATTTTTTTGCAAACTATCAAGTATTAGGTAGTAACAGAGCAATGTTTTCTATAGTACACTTTTTTTTTATTGTGTAGGTTATGTTAATTGTATAATTATATATTGAATTTTATTGCAGGCATCCCAATCCTTTGGAGGAATTGGATTCGGCATAAAACGAGAAGTGTTCTTCCTCAACCTCGAGGACGGATATTTCGGTTGCCAAGTTAACGAGTCGACGGACGTCTTACAGTTATTCGAATTATCAAAATTATGCGACGGAACTCCGAACTGCTTCCTTGGTTCCGATGAATTAACAAAAGAACTCAAGTGCACTGGTAAGTCCATTTTAATTGTATATACGTATAACTTTTTATTTTGTATGCGTTCGTAGTCGGCCATAGTATTAAAAGAGTACAAACAAAGAATACCTATATTTAGTCCAATCATTGAAGGTAAAATACGGCAGTACTGTATAACTTTGCTACCGATTGAAAAAAAAATGATTAGGTTCCACCTACCCAATACTTCAAAGTTGAAGGGAATTAAAAATGTTTCATTAAAAATTCGGGAAATAGTGGATTCACTAATCTCAAACAGCTTTTGTTTTATACATTTTTCCACGAAATTCAATACTTTTTCATTTTTTCCCGATTAAAAATGTCAATTTACCAATCTATAATTCAAAAAGTGAATATTTTATCGAAAAAATCATTCTCACTTAAAATGTACCTTTAAAAAACAAAAAATAATAGTGTCTGTAAACCTAATAGGGGAGACCTAGGAGAGTTGTGACAATTTTTACTTCAAGGAACATATGTCGCGCAAGAATCATTTCACACTTAAGACCTATATGAATTAATGTAGTACCATTCCATTCCTTTCCAAAACAATCATCAAAAATAATTAGAATATAATGGTTTCTGAGAAAATCAACAAAAACAAAGACTACTCCCCTTGTCACAACTCTCCTAAACTGAGGTAAGTTTTCATAAGTACCAAGGTAAGTTGTGACAGCTTTGTTTTTTGACTATTTGATTATAAAAAACCCACTATACGTATTGTAAATAAATCAAACATGGTTTTTTTGCAAAAAGTTTCTTTAAATATATGTTAGTACATTATGTACCAACAAAAACAACTTAAAATCCCGATAACAAGTAATTATATTTATTAAGTAACAGCGTCATCTCTTTGAGATCAATCATTATTATAACCAGTGAAAAATCTTAATCTCATCTGATAGACAATTGTGGCAAACTTATTGCAGCTCGTCTCGAACTTCTGAGACGGATTGCTCTAGTTCTGGGTTGGGACGATCAGTGACTTGACTTGGCAGAAAATCGGCTGCTCCAAATATGTCTTTGTGCCAGTTGCAGCAAAACCAGCACTAATATTCCTTGCAATGATTGCTACATAAAATGCAGACTTTGCTGTAGATGAGATTTCATAGATGGTCATGACTTTCCCAGCATTGCTTCGCATTTATTCCGGCCGTACACGGACCACATATTTCCAGTTGCGGCAACCACAACATTGTGGTCACGTTGACTATACTTCGCGGTTGACCCAACCACATTTTTGTGATCGACTTGCGATAATATAAACTGCACTTGCAGTTGAGGCAACTGACATCAAAAATTGAATGCTGTGAGACCAATATGAGAAAAAATACACCACGGTGTACGCGGTTTTGTGCGACTGCAAGTTTATGGTTAGTGTACGGCGAATGCCGCGATGACATCTCGGCGGAGATCAGCAGCAAGTTGACTGCAGACGTCCGTTTTGACTTTTGGGAACGCCAGTGTACGTGTAGTACAGTATTTCTTATGGGCGGCTTGAGTTCGCTGGACCCCGACTGCAATTGTGTGGTCGATCCGATCGCAAAATGTGGCTCGTGTACGGGCGCTCTTAAATGCCACAAGCTGTATTAATTGCTTTTCCTACAGATCCAAAAATAGCACGATCCAGTGGTTGTAGCTTGTGCATACAGTATAGGGGAAATTTGAGCAAAATTATGCCAATTTCTCTACATAATTCGAGGTTCTCCAGAGCTGTATGCGAAGTATGATTATCTAGAAACAACAGAGATCTTTGCTCTTTTGAAGGTCTAAAATGATTTTTAAAATGGTCCGATAGCTGTTTCGATTGGAATCGTTTACGTGGAAATATAAACATAGGTGGTACATAATTTCCTATTGCGTTTCCAGCTGAAGCCAATGTAATCAAGGTCTCCCTTTCTGCATTTCTTACTTGTTTTTCTCCGCATCTCTGGAATTTTTCTAATATATTTTTTGACTGACTCATACGCAATGACTCTTGTTTCTTTCGTTGTCAGCCCATAATTAGATGCTGCACATGTTAGCAAATACTTGCATAATATATTCTCCTCCTCTTCGGTAAAAATCGTCGGTCTGTTATAACCCATAGATGGAGCCAAGCCTACTGGGTTTGCTTGATGAGCCTCTTTCTTCTTAATATATTTTGATAGACATGTAGTTTAGATTGTAAGACGAAACGGGCTCTCTTAGACTTTTATCTCTTAACTTAACCTCTTCAAAGGCCAGATCGTTGATTTCGCCGCTAGCAGTTCCTTTATCAGTCTTTCGTGTATACTTATTAGGCATTATTGAATTAAAAAAATTGCCATTCAACATGCCAACATCATATCTCAAGACCAAATATTTTTTTTACCAAAAATTGCTTTTTTGAGACAAGCTATTATTGCAGAATGTACTTGCAAGATTTGATCTAATCAAACTAATGTTCAAACACACAAACAAATATCGCAAATTAATAAAAACATTTTCGAAATAGGCCAGCAGAAAAATAAAGTCAGATATTGGAAAGTTGTGACAGGCTGTCACAACAAAGAAGATTGAGTGCTGCACTATTAGAAAAGAATTGATTACTTTATTTCAGTTGTTGGTTCATTGGTTAGCAATTCAAATTTTACTTCTAGATGTGACCTGAAGGAAGAGAACGATTGTTAGAGCTGCAATGATTTGAGTCATGCTATATCTGGCTAGCTCATGTTCATAGGCTCTGTTGGGAACCCTTCGGTTGGTCTGGCCGATATAAGTTCTGAAGCAGGTAGAACATGGTATTTCGTATATGCCCTGTGTGGGTATCGTGTGCTTAGGTTTCTGTAGAAATATGTCGATTTATTGTTGGTTGTAAATATTGCTCGTGTGTCGTGACTTTTCAGAATTCAATTGTATCAGTAACTCCATAAATAGAAGAAATAATATGTTTTGGATTTTCAGTCTGTCATCGCGTTCCTTGGATCTATTGTTGATGTCAGTGATTGTGATAGATCTGTGTATGAGATAATTCAAAACGGAATTCAACCGGAGGGGTGACCATGTTATCGTTAATCAAAATATTTAAGTTTATCTGAAGTGTTTATAAAGCTATAATTCCTCACCCCGGACAACTTTTCTCGGTAACATTGTGACATTTTGCGTGTGTTGGGTTTTCACATGATCTGGATCAATGTCGAGTGTGATTCCTAAAAAAAGGTCTGAACAAAATATAAATACAAAATACTTCCTATAATACAGAAAACCTATTCGAAATCAGTAAACTTAGCCAACAATACATATTCTCGGTCAATCGGATATGATATAATATATGATTTGAAATCTCTGAAAAAACAAATGAAATTCAAAATTAAAATAGATCGCTGAAAAGAACAATTATATTGAGCAATAAATACAATAAAATGAAAATAAGCAAAATATTGAAAATTGAAAAATTAAAAATGAATTAAAAAAAGACGAAGTTAATTCATGCCGTTTCGATTGTTAGTAACCACAATCGTCTTCGGGTGATGACAGGACTATTCCTCCGAGAGATGACTATTCATAGGTCACTCGAGCGCTTTCACCTATTCCCTCTTCCCTCTCTTCACTTTACCGGTTTGGCGGGAATTAACTGTTTTCCCGCTTGATGACAGGTTTCCATATGTTTCATATCCCTACGCTAGCTTGGCAACATTTGTCGTTGGATAACATATATGCAGCTTCTTTGAACATATTCTCAAACCAGTGTTCCTCCCTATTGATGATCTTAATTTGGGACCACTTGCTGTTATGTTGATAAGTACAAACATGCTCTGCAATTTTCGATTTGTTGGTTTTTCCTCGCTGTGTGTTTTTCTTGTGCTCGGCAATGCGGACTCTTAATGGCCTCTAAGTTTCATCTATATAGAATTTGCCGCATTCACAGTAAATGCAATTCTTGGAATTGTTCCTTCTCGAGCCCCTCCTTTGTATTACAGAGCCCAAAAGCACAATCCACTAGAGTCTTGATGATTCCTTTTTTGATAGATTGATGGTGGTTGGATTCGTGATTCAGGTACTGTCCTGTGTGAGGGGATTTTCGGTATACAGATGTTTTGATTTTCTATTTTATTTGTTCTTTCAGAAATTTAAATTTTATCAAATTTATATAATATTAGACAATGGAAGTCCAAACTAATAAAATTCGCCATGAAACGTTGTCAACCACTTTCAAAGAATCATTTGTTTTTGTTACGACACTCATAAAAGTGAATCCTAACTATATCACGAAACGAAATAGCAATCACTGAAATTTCCAATATGATAATCAAACAATATGAACATATCCCGGTAACACGAGCATTCTGTTCTACCTCAATGAACTGAAAATTATAGGTAGTTGTTGAACTACTCGTAACAATTAAATCATGTAATTAACGATATAAAGAAATAAACAATCATAACCATTTCTCTATTAACTTCCAGGAATTATTAACGACTAGATCAAAAATACACACACTCATTTTTATTTTCTAATTATTGAAGTAGAACTTCAAGTTCATATTTTCGTGTCTTTATAAATGAGACGTGTTTGCTAGGATTGGCATTGAGTGTTCTTCTCACACTTCAGTTACGATTTCGTTTTAGGTCCGTTTATATGAGCTCTAAGCATTCTCCTCATTTTGGTTGGCCATTAGGTTGTCAACAACAAATGACCATAGAACAACATTGTCCCATAATTTGTTTAATTTTTCCATAGAGTTGCAAATACGATTCTGCTTGTAGGTAAACATTGACTGTATCACCTAGATCACCATATATATTTCACCATTTTCAAAATCTAATCACGATGTATTCGTAGAGGTGTTGTTGAAGGCACCTTCGGTGTTGATATAAGCATAAAATCATTATTTCTAATCTGAGGACTCTTAAGTCTGCATAAGTAATCAAAATTCATAAAAAACAAAATCATTTTCAATAAAGCAGTAGAAACCCAGAAACAAATAGAGCTTGACTTCCTTCTGCATCCAACACCAAAATCAAGTAACTGAAAAAGTAACTAAGAAACTCGAAATTTTGAATTCAATCTCGAAATTTTGAGTTTAAAGTGGAATTCCCGAGATTAAAGTCGATGTTTGATGTTGAATCATAAATGCGTTGTGTTTGGGATCTAGTTTACAACTAGGTTCCTTGCAGTGAAAGTTGCAGTGGAAGATAGAAGACGAATCTTGTCTGATGGGGAGCCTCGTTTATCTTTGGTATTCAAGGATTGAAGTCTCTATCGATCCAATAGATGTCGTCTTCATAAGGGGAGATGACATCACCCTCAGCCTAGCACCACTAATGAGACCTATGACGGACCGAAACAGCGTTGTCTGTTGTTGAATTACGGTGTCCTTGTAAGGAGAAATGTCATCGTCCTCACACGAAATTATGACTTTAAACTAGAAGTTTCGATTTCAATCTCGAAATTTCGAGATTGAACTCGACATTTCCAAGAAATAAATAATAAAAATATGTGGCCCATCTGCGTTTCCGTACAAATGTCGCCTTCAAAAAGCGACTACATTGTTTTTCGGATACTCGGAAACATTACAACTATTCCATGAGCTACATGTCGCGACGGATGCTATTAAAAACTGCTATTAATTTTGATTCGGAAAAAACCGGACGTATGCGTGCTTACGTTTAAACCAACTTTCCAATAACCATAGGAATTACTCCTTCAACTAAGAAAGACCATTATATTTCAAGTATTTCTCGAAGCAAAACATCTCGCCAGAGATTTATAATCTATTGGAACAAAAGCTCACTATTTAAATGCCAATGAATGATTCATGTGCACGACACAGCAGTGTGTTCACTCTTGCAGATTACCAACGTAGATTATATCCCATCTCTTGCAAGAACAAGATTGTCTTAGTCGTCGCTATAACTGACTTATCGATCGTATTGTTGACCTTGAGTGACGGTGGGTATACAAGAATTGCAAAGAACAATACCAAAAAAAGTTGAAGTAAAATACAAGAGTAACCAAAAAATCAGTTATTCACAACATCAGCTTAATGAGAAATATGGCTGGTCAAATAAGAGTATAGTATAGTATAGTATAGTATAGTATAGTATAGTATTTGTTTTTCATAGAGAATTATACAGGTTCCATTAACTGAAATTTCAGAAATTATCTGGAATATTCAGCTCGCAAAGTACAAATTGTCTTCCATGATCTTTGTTACAACAACCTCTCACAATTCCTATGATTTTTTGAGGTACCACTCGGCGAATATATATGGGTTTTACTCGAAGTATTTTTATTTTTTTTTGCACTGAAATTTTTGACGTCAACAGACAAATGTGTTGAACTCTTATCTCTAAATTGAGACACATTTTTTAATACTTTATTAACATGCTCTAAAGATGAGAAAATTAACTTTACATTAAATAAAATATATCAATTTATTGATAACACAATTTACATTATAAAAGCTTTTTGAGAGATTCACCTATGCATTGAGTGGAGTAAGTTGATATCGACATTAGACTAAAATTATATTTTCTGGGAATAAAACTGTTTATTTCTCTACTTTCATGAAAAATATGGGAAACTTTCAAAGGAAGGAAGAATAGGAAAGAAGAATTCTAATCAATACATTATTTGATAACATAAGACGAATCACTCATTTCTTTCATGATATTACGACTTTATGACACCGAAAGAGATAAATCTACTCATGTTATCATGGTAGCACGTAAAAATCTTCATATTTGATTAAATTTCAGCCATAAGAATCTTGTTTGGATTGAAATTTTTTGGCAAAGGGGCTTTTTAGTTTTCTACTTCTCCAAAAAATGTGGGAAACTCTCTAAGAAAAAAAAATCAAGTTCAAAATAAACTCTAGAATGTCTAGATCATGCATAGAAGGTACTTTCATATACAAACTGGAAGAAAAAGCTCCTTCAAATCAACTACTTTCACATGAACATTCAAAGAAAGAAAAAGTACTTTAGAAACAACAAGTTTCACAATCACTTTTTCAATTGGAACGCAACTGAAAGAATACTCCTTTCAATTCAAAAATAAATTATTTTTATGAAATAGGTATATCTCACGACAAGCTTTTATATCATATAAACTTTGTTGTGTAATAAGTTGATGGGATTCATTTCATTTAAAGTTAATTTTTTTCTTTTAGAGTGCGTTAATCAATGCTTCTCGCTATTAATTTGAAGGCGCATGGTTCATTTGAAAATTATAATGTTACTAGAGATTATTGTAGTCTATTTTATAATTCAGTCATTATGAAAGTTGAAGTTAACGTTCAGAAAGTTCAATGTTTTTCTCAACAAGTATTTGCGGTTATTTCTGTTAAAACTGATAAATTGAATAGAACTGGCCGATACTTGATGAAAATCCATATTAAAAACCTAATCAATACAGTTTATTGTATGATTTTCTCTATAAGGGTTTTACAAAAACCGCGACACGTGTTTCGCTATACAATAGCTTCTTCAAGCAGTTTTTTAAAACTGATAAAATTGTTCTTCAAGAAGTTTATCAAATTTGAAAACAGTTGAAAATGAAGACAGATGATGATTCTAATTCTAGTGATATTTATATGTCATATGTAATGCCCCGTTCCCACGGGGCGTGGCACGCTGGCGTGACTCATGCATTCGTGGAAGACGACCCGTCTGAACGATGTGTAGTGAGTTTGCCTCAGTAGCCTCCGGAAGCGTGGAGAGTCCACGACCGCTCACGCTCCATAT
>WOGJ01087172.1:0-10475 GCA_015342185.1 Leptinotarsa juncta | reverse complement strand
CTGGTGATCATGCAATGATCACCAGTTGCAATATTAATTACTAACTTTTCAGGGTGAACTTCTCAGATTGTCTTCTACTATACTTCAACAATCCATTTGATTACTAACATTGAGCCAATTGAGAAGTCTTCCAAATTCAAACATAGAAGGTTATACAGTTCGTCAAACTATGATGGGTTCCGCCATAATTACCAGAATACTAATTGGGATCATGTCATAGAAACAAACAACCTATTTGATACCTTCTGCAATCATCTTGTTAATATCTTTGAGGAATCATTTCCATATCAGAAAATTAAAATAAATCAAAAGACGTAATGGCTTACTGAAGGATTAAAAATTTCCTCTACACATTTGCGATTACTAAACTATGTAAGTAAATTTAACAACGATGAGTCATTAATTGGATTATTAATCATTACCGAAGAATATATAGGAATCTTAAATATGCTAAAAGTTATTTTCATGTGAAAATGATTGCTAAAGCTAATAACAAATCTTAAGAAACCTGGTCAATTGTAAATGAACTTAGAGGTAAGGAAATTAACTCTCAGGTTAATTTTTCAGTATCAGTAGACGATATAAACCAATTCTACTGTACCATAGCTGAAAAACTGACAAATAATATGATCCTCTCCTAAACCTAAAAAATACATTAGTCAACGATAAATTTACCTTATATCCAACGGATGTCAGAGAAGTGAAAGAACATAAAAACCATTAATAATAAAAAAACTTCTGGATTTGATGAAATGTCTATGAATATAATTGATAACCTTTCTGTAGTGACTTTGGCTGTTTTAGCATTAATTATAAATAACTCCTTCGAAGCTGGCTATTTTCCTACCTTTCTCAAAATGTGTGTAGTTATTCCGCTATTCAAGGGCGGCAATCAGGACAAAGTCTCCAACTTTCGTCCAATTTATCCTCATTAGCCAAACCAATAGAACAAATTGTAAAAAATCGTTTGAATGATTTCTTAATGTCAAATAATATAATAAATTGCAAACAATTTGGACTCCAACCGAAAAAGTGTACGAATGACGCCATATTGTCCTTTCTGAACGAAGTTTATGACAATATTAACACTCATGATTTAGCTGCAGTGATATTTTGTAATTTATCCAAGGCATATGATTGTGTAAATCATGGAGTACTGATCAGAAAATTGTATCAATATGTCATATGGAATAACTGATTAGTGGTTTGAATCTTTCCTCAAGGGTGGGCGTCAAATTGTTAAAAAGCCTACTTTATCATCAATTGCATCTAGTATAAACAGTGAAGTCCCTCAGGGGTCTATTCTTGGTCCCATTATCTTTTTTTTGTATATAAAAATGATCTAATCTCTTATCTTTAAATATCAAGAAATCTAAATTGATATATTTTTGGGGTTCTCTTGATAACTTTCCTATTACTATCAATCAAAGTGTTATCGAGAATAAAATAAGCATAAAATTCCTGGGTATTCCTGAGAATTCTCACTAAAAAACTTTCTTCGGGTTGTTATGCGGTAACAATAACTTCTAGAGAATTGGGATCTTCTGTAGTTGAATCTGTTGACTAGTCACTAGCAGACTCTCACTTAAGATATGGAATATCATTCTGGGGAGTATGTTCTAGAATTCCTATAAATTATGTGTTTGTACTTCGAAAAGACGATACGTTATCTCTTCAAAATGAAACAACAATACTCCTGTAAGCCTTCATTCGTCAGAAATAATATTTTGACAGTTGTTGCGATTTTCATATTAGAAACGGTCTGTTTGATAAACAAGTATAGAGATGAATCTACTTTGGTCCATTCTTCAGACTAACGATTCCAGACTGCCTATAGCCACCTCGACACTTACTAAAAGCTCAGTAATCTACAATGGCCTAAAAATATTCCAACAACCTACTAAACGACGTTAAATGTATCGAAAACCACCTCAAAATTTAGAAAAGCAATCAAAGTTTTTCTCTCTGATAGACCCTTTTATAGTTTTGACGAATTTTATGAGGACAACTTTCACTAACACTTATTCTGAAATATTTCGTACACCAAGTTAATGTTGGTGTCAAACTAAATTATAAGTTCCATCTAGCATCTACAAAAACTCATACCATTTTTATGTTTTTTGTAATTTTTCTCTCAATTTTTATATTCCTATGTCTTATCACCACATTTTACACATGTCGACGTTATTGTAGTATACATTAGTATTTAGTATATTTTCATATGTATATGTGTGTGTGTGTATATAGGTTTTGTATATGCTTGTATACATTTTTATCTTATTCATACACGCTTAATCAAGATTAATTATTCAGACAATAAAACTTATTTAATATTATTATTATTAATGGAATAAGATATGCACATTTCTTTAAATAAAAATCCGAAAGCCCACAGTTTTGTGGAATTGTGGAATGTAAAAAATAGAGAGAGAATGTCTAGAGAAACATCATCGTAAAAGTACAAAGGTAGTGGTATATTTTCTACTTCATAGATATCGATACAAGTCACATAAATGAAAATAAATGAACTGAAAAATATTTACCCTATCTTACCGAAGCCTTTAAATTTGAAACTGATTAACAACCCTTGGCTCACAACATCAATTTACTGGTCTCGATAAAAATATTGGCAGTACAATAACACGTCCAAATGGAAATTCATTTCATACACCCTCTCGATCATATCTCATCGTAAAACTGTCACGATCATCCCGACTTTCATATGCAGCCCCGCTGTTCTGTAGGCTCACTTCATTTGAGGGCTCGAATTTTTTACATAATGGTATGTTTTCATCGCATTTACAGATTGCTTTTATGTATGTTATTCTCGATGCACATTTTCCTTCAATAGTTTGGGAGCTGAAGAAACACGACGATCGGCCTTTTTCCTCTTTTTCGAAAAAGTCATTATATAACATGAAGAGTTGAAATATTGTCAGTAGGTTGGATGTTGAAACGTTCAGATTCCTGAAGGTCAGAACAGATATCATTGCACACGATATTTTTGGGATTATATTTTCTACGATAGATGAAAAAATAAAGCATCATGGCTCAAAGAACTTTTTTCAGAATTCAGTTTCTTTTCGTGTTGCATGATGTAAAGTAAACAAATGGTTATCAAGCTATACTAGTTAACATATCATGAACTGCGTGAAGGATGTTACGAGGAAACTTGATCCACTTGTAAATTTCTATATTGCTGGATTTCAGTGTGAAGCTAATATTTTTTCATCTGATTGCTTATCACTGAGAAAACTTGCCCACAAATTGCTTCAATAAAAACTGTCCATTAGACTTACACGACCTATAAAATTTCATATGGAGTTTGATAATTTATCTAAATCAAATTTTCCTATAGATTTCCGGTTTTTATGAAATCACCCACTAATCAGTTGGTCAAACACATATCGATCTTACTGCAACCGATCTCTGGGAACGCTGAGTCATTCATTGATGACTGGGACATTCTATACAAAGATGAGATTTACCAGTTCAGGAGACATTCTAGTGAGCATTGACGTGGGTACCAGGGATGGCCAACTGACGGCCCGCGGCCTTTTGCGGCCCGTGGCCTTGTTCTTTGCGGCCCCTGAACGACTTTGAAAAGTATTAGATATTTTTTAACAAAACCATAAAAATAAAATTTTTATATACAAATTGTATATTGTTACGACCTAATTTTTAATGTTTTAACTAGTAAAGTTAAGGTATAATGCTAAGTATAAGGGAATCAGTAGAAATCATATTTTGAGCGAGGGGCAAACACGCCAGTTTGATGTTGTGTCCGCCTGCCTGCTTCTACGGCCGCTATTACCAGACAGACTGTGCACCTGTTGTTACCAGGCAGACTGTGCACCTGCCGGCCGCCGTCAAATCAAGCCTAGAAAAAGCTAATCTAGTACATTTTCTATCGTGCAAAGAAACCATGGAAGAAATTCCAACCAGTGATTTCAGTTTTTGCGTACCAAAATTGAATATGCTTTTGGAGTCATTCAATGAAAGGTTTTTGCATTTTGATGAACTGCGACCACATCTCGTCTTATTTAACAATCCTATGCCATGTGACATTTCTCAGCAAGATGATGACAGTTGGCGCTCTGTGATTTGCAAAGTGGCCCACTTTTCCAGAAAAGACCGAAAACTGGTGTTGAATTCTGGAGTAGGCTGCCTGAGGAAAAGTTTCCCAATTACGTGACTTCGGTAGAAAAATTGTTACAATGTTTGGAAGCACATATATTTGTGAGAGCCCTTTTTCCACAATGAAATTCATAAAGTCAACTCACCGAAACAGACTTACACACAACCTGTTGAACGATTGTACCCGCCCTCAGTGTTCTCATTAATGAGTTTTTCAGTTAAATTGTAGACAACTTTAAAAAAAATTCATACCTAAGTCAAGACGTTTAAGAATGTCTGGCGCAATACTATGTTCATTTCAACTAGAACTGAGTACCTATTCAATATAACTTAAAGAGTGTTCCATAGTATTTGTTTATACTTTTATATAGCCTAAATTTGCCTTAAATTTTTTCTGCGGCCCGAAGTGGCCCTTTAGGCAAAAGACGTTGGCCATCCCTGTTTTAAAAGACGATTCCGGCCAAAGACACTAATTAGTGAAGTATTTTCGATATATATATCAGCCATGTTCACTCATTGTTTATTATCGATATGAAACGGTGTTTTCTATGAACAAATAGATGGAACCACAATAGACAGGTTATTAAGTCATGTGGTGTCAAACATTTTGATGAAAAAATTCTAACAAGGTGTCTTAGCGTTCGTAGAATGTCAGAACTGTGAAAAATTCAACGAATTACTTACATATCTGAACGTTTTCAACCTCAAATTGAATGGTAAATCCAAGGTACATGAAGATAGGACATTGGATCATAGAATGTTCAGGAAATCAACGCATAGAAAGACAAATACTCACCTCAAACAAGAGGAGTAAGGCATCTTTTATGCACGTGCAGTTGTGCGGTTTGCAGTCGAACGACATAAAACGCTCAAAAATTATTTATGTAGGAGCAAGTGCAGTTGCGGTCAAGAAATTTGCGGTCGGATGTGGCAAACGTGCGGTTGTCCGTCTGATCATGCCGTCGATTTGGACCACAGACGCCCGACCACATTTTGTGGTGGAGATTTTTATGCAGACGTTCAACGTTTTTGTTGGCGTCATTCGCTCTGTTGCCATCCCCCCACTCCTAGTAAAATAGTTTTGAAAATGAGTTCAGACCGGGCAGACCACCACATAGAACAGTTTATTGAGGAAATCAGATGTCGTGTGGCTATTTGGGATGTATCGTATCGGGATGTATAAATGTAGATTTCACTGAGCATTTTACAACTGCAAGGAGCCTATTAGGAATAAATATGCTTTCTTTCGGTTGTCAACTACCTAGTAAAATTTTACTGTGGATCTTACACAACAGTTCGGAAAATATACTACAAAAATCGCCTGATTATAAATATACCTACCTGAGGTAAACGGAATGTAATTTTTATATTTTTGAATTTTATCGGGCAACTGAACCCACAGAACTTACAAAATGGTCTGTCATATCTTGTCTACACTATAAGCTTGTTTTTTTCTTTTGTAATGCCTCATCGATAGATCGTGATCTTCTAATAGGATGGACAGCTCACCGTCTTTGTCTTCTTTGCTTTTTGCGATATATTAATAAATAATGTAACACGCACGGATCCATTCTATTTATCTTGTCTGACAAC
Organism: Leptinotarsa juncta; assembly: GCA_015342185.1. Taxonomy (NCBI): domain Eukaryota; kingdom Metazoa; phylum Arthropoda; class Insecta; order Coleoptera; family Chrysomelidae; genus Leptinotarsa; species Leptinotarsa juncta. Next base: position 4,745 of record WOGJ01087172.1, on the reverse strand, counting down.
ACTGTACTATAGATCTACCATCCGCCTGAACGGTTGCAACTTGCACAAAAAGGTAGCGATGGCACCACCCTGAAACGTCGTACGTTGTGCCGTTCAACTGCAAACCACAACTGCACGTGCATAAAAGAGGCCTAACTGAAACGCTAATAGGGAACTATGCTATGATTACTATTAACTACTGCAAAATATAAGCAGTGAAATATCAATAGTCAGTTTATTAAAAGAAATAGAAAAAACTCTTGCGTTGAAAAACCAATTCAAACAAGCGTTAAAAGGTGCTAACTGTCATGACGTCATACTGTATCAATACTGGCGCATGCATATGGGGCAGGCTATGACTGCCGCTTAAATCTACTCATTTAAGCAGCTGCAGCGAAACGCTTTTGTGTAAAATGTGATGAGGTCCGGTTTTTTTTGATAGAATGGTATTATTAAGTTGTATAGTTTAGTGATTTGTGTTTAACCTTGATTCAGGTTTTTTTGTGTTGTTGAATTTATAAATCTAACAAGGATTTTCAATTCCGAAGGCAATGAAACACAAACAATATTACAAATATTGCAATGTGCCTTTGTGCACAAATACTCTCAATAAATCACATAGTAAAATATTCATAAGAATATCTGCCAAGGTGATCGTAATCGTCGAACAAAATGGTTAAATGCATGCAGAAGGAATAAAAATTATATTTCACAAAACAGCAAAGCTCTTCATTTCTGTGAAGCTCATTTTGAGGTAAGTATTTACATATTACTGACTATATGAGTTGTGAGATAATTGCGTTCAGGCTAGGGATATTGGAAAATTAGAAACTTAATTAAATATTATAATCAATATTAATTGTAAAGCTAATCAAGACTAACCAAACTGTCACGATTTAACCCAAATTATTCATACAAATTTCATTAAGTTAAGGTTATAATACATATTTTTATACTTTTTAGGTATACAAAAACAATGGCATTGCTTCATATTGTATCTATGAAATATATTATGTATTTTTCCCCACTTTACATAAGTATACGAGTATTAATTTTTTATTATAGAGGTACATAGAATTTATACATAATGATTAAACTTACAACAAATAATAATTATACTTACTTTCGCTACCATAAACATATCAACAAATGGCAGATTATCGGATTGACCTTTTGTAAATCTGTCGTATGTCATGTCTGTTCGAATTTACACACTTAATAGTAATTAATACTGTGTAAAATTACCTAAATACAGTAAAACCACAGATTTGGACAAAAATATCACAATAAACAACAGAAACTTTGAACCAGCAAACCTAAACAGTTCAACATAATGGAATGGTGACTGGCGAAATACAGTATGACGTCACATCCAATAGCTGGACGTTTTTGGTCACGTGACGAAATTTAAATTCTTGGTAAACTTTAATTGTTTCTATAGAACGAATAGCATTTGAAGTATAGTTTTGTTTTTGTAATAAAGGCTTTTATACAATGATATATATTGATTCTCAATGTAATTTTCGTGATTGAATTTTAATGCCTATTGTGGGTCACTTATTTTTGAACTTTTTTATTTGAATCAGGCTCTGCAAGGGGTCGCAATGTTCATCTGTAATGCTTTTATTTATATTAATGAATGGATAACACAACCATCACGACTGTGAATCTGACTACTATAATCAAATTTACCAGCTCATCCGACACATAAAACTCGTGTTTATTGTGTTTTACTCGCATGCCATCATTCACGTGTTGATGTAATGACAGTTCCCTTTGTTTTGGTCTGTGTAAACATTTATATGCAGCGAAACATTTCGTTGCTATCCATGACAGTATATCGTATTTAATTGCTTTCTCGTCGGAACTTAGTCAAATATTGGGGTATGATATAACTGGAGATTAACTCTTAATCATTTTCCAACGATGCCTATGGAAATTGTTGACAATTAAACGGCTGGAGCACAGTAGAATAATACAACTAGTAGGCTCTCTTACCACGTGATCCTCCTCAGTTGCCAGGGACCTTCAACCGCTATTAGGATGAGATTCTCATCCAACGCGTTCAGTGCTGCAGAATCGAAGGTTTCAACGGCGCCACGGGCATCTTTTTAATTTAATAAACGGTCGTTATTTGATATTGTGTTTAGTTTATTTGCTGTGGTTATTATTGTTTTTAGTTTGTGTAGTTGGTTATAAGTAACTTACCCCAAAATTTACAATATCCTTAAATTTCGAAATTGGCTCCGCACTTCGTTTCGAGGTTACCGAGAACTTTGTGAATTTATGAATGAAAGTAGTGGGACTGGACTTACTGGTTGATTTTTACTATGACTGGAGCATGAAGAAAGGCAAAACGAATGTTGTAATAACATGCAGTGTGACCCACTTGAGAGCGGGACAGCTCCCTAAAATTTGAATCTTCTCTCCGATTTCAAAAAACTCCGTTTTGAATTGTAGAGCTCAAAAAACTGTACTTTGAGACCAAATATCATTTACTTTCTACAAAAACCAAAGCCTGCTGCGAATATTTCTGTAGGTTTAAATACAAGAAATTGTATTAGCGATTTTTTTAGTAAAAATTCAAAATCACGATTGGATTGGGCCCTCTCCAAAATAGTGGTATACTAAATTTCATCAAAAATATTTAAATTAAGACAAAAATGTCAGTCATTTCTGTGAATTTGGTGTCTACTTTTTTGGAATTATAGTATAGTAGAGTCGACACATTCGGTCTTTTCACTGTTACAATTAGACTCAAATTATTTTAAATATTGGTTTCCTCTCTGGCAATCCTACAGCGGAATTAATTTTGAATCCATGATTCTTTAAGTACTATACAGGATGTTTCAAATTCGATCCTCACCATTGGGGTATCGGAAACTATGAGAGATACGAAGATGGTTAAATTGGGGCAAAGTTGCGCATTTACTTGACTAATAAAATGCCTTTGAGAAAGTTCTGAAATTCGCAGTTTATCCGGAGATATCCGGAAAAAACAGATATTTCGTAAAATGGATTTTATTTTTTTCTGGCTTTATTTGTCGAAGGATTCTAAAATAAATTACACTTCCACATTGCCAGTTTTTCCCTGATACATAATGGTATTTTCAGATTTGCTATCCGACGTTGGATTCTTTCCGTTTTGAATAGAACCAAATTTTACCCTTTTCAATGATATATCATAAGTTATCATTCTTTTTCGAAAAATTGGAGATATTGAAAAAAATAATTCTTATCATAATAGGCTTTGACTTTGATGTTTCTAAATTTGACTTTCAATTTGTTACACTCAATGACATTTTGTTATTGTACAAGTCAATGAATTCAGGGCGAAAAATGGCTTTCACGTATGAAGAAAAAAGAGATATGATACAAATTTATTAGTTGTATACCGAAAGACGACAAGCACATTGAACTATGATCAAGTTAATGGATCAAAATCTCACCAACAATAATACATCAATTCGATGAATGAAGAAAAGTAGCAATAGATAATTAACTAAAATTTAAAGACGAAAATAAATCACAGCAAATGCTTAAAATGCTGGCCTTGTTCATGATAACACGACTGTGCCCTTCTTCGAGTATTATTCACTACACGATTAATTTACTTCCTCTTCAATCTTCCAAACTCTCTAACAATGCTGCGTTGAAGGTCCTTAATATTTTGATATTCCCTCGGACCATAAACCCTATTTTTCAGTGTACCCCAAAAGAATGTATCGATAGCCCTTAATTCTGGAGACCTTGCTGGCCACCTCACCGGCCCATTATCCATTTATCACCAAATCTTTCAGTCAGGTAATTATATACTCGTCTGGTAGTATGCGGTGGAGTACCATCATGTTGAAACCCCTGCCTGAGGTTGTTCATGTTCTAAATGTGTTCGTTATTTCGGTTGAATATCTCACAATTCGTAAAAGTTCTTTCATCTGTCCAAATGATATTTTCCAGGAAAACAGGAAAATCAGGTACAAAATTAGAATCGCCTTCCGGGATCACCTGAATGCGATTTTCGTTTGAGATATGTATATTTTGTAACATTTTAAACATCCTAATACCTGGGATAACCTCATTTAATGGCAGTTCGTTGTGGACTTCCTTCCCCTATTGTGGAGGTGATGGAAGGTTTTACGCTGTTGATGCCAACTAACTATTGCCATTTTTAGACGTATTGATGAAGAGGATCAATACTAAGTGTACTGTACCTATACCAAAAACTCACTCATACGGGACAATATCTGAATTACGAATCCAACCACTATCAATGTAACAAAACAAAAATCATCGAGACTCTAGATGAGAGTATCGTGCTTTTGGACTCTGTGATACGGAGGAAGATTTCGAAGAGGAACAAGCCATCATCAAAAAATATTTTCAATGGAATGATTAGTCCAAAGTGATGGTGGTACAGATTTTGGCAGCAAGCAAGAGCCTCATAAAGAAGAGAAGACGTTACAACCAGTGCTTGCTTTCCCTTACGCCAGAGGATTGTCGGAAAAAATAAAAAGAATTGGGTTGGGTTCCATATTCAATATGTCAATTTTGAATTTCTTGCCTATCTCCATTTCATTATGATTTCATTTCATGGTTTATTGCTTAATGTATTTGTTGATTTTAGCTATTCATTTCAATTCCTAATTTTATTAGTTTGTTCCAAAGATTTCAAATCATATTATATCATATTAGACAATGGACGTCTGAAATAGTAAAATTCACCATGAAACATTGTCAACCACTCTCGAACAATGCTTTATTTCTTT
>WOGJ01087148.1:0-10343 GCA_015342185.1 Leptinotarsa juncta | reverse complement strand
AGATGCAAGGAAATACTGAGTATTGTGAAGCCCGAAGATGCATCACAATACTGTGCGTTGTGATGCCGAAGATGCGTGACAATATTGTCCATTGTGATGCCCGAAGATGCGTCACAATACCGTGTATTATGATGCCCGTAGATGCGTCAAAATACTGTGTATTGTGATGCCCGAAGAAGCGTCACAATACTGTGCATTGTTGTGTCCGATGATGCGTGACAATACTGCCCATTGTTATGCCCCTAGATCCGTCAGAATACTGTCCATTTTGACGCTCGAAGATGCGTCACAATACTCTGCACTGTGATGTCAGAAGATACGTCAGAATACTGATTATTATGAAGCCCGAAGATGCAGGGGTATACTGTGCGTTGTGATGACCGAAGATGCGTCAGAATACTGTCTAGTGTTATGCCCAAAGATGCGTCAGAATACTGTCGATTGTGATGTCCCAAGATGCATCACAATACCGTGTATTGTTATGCCCGTAGATACGTCAAAATACTGTGTATTGTCCCGAAGATTCTTTACAATACTGAGTATTGTGATGTCCGAAGATACATCAGAATACTGAGTATTATGATGTCCGAAGATGCAGGGAAATACTGAGTATTGTGAAACCCGAAGATGCATCAGAATACTGTGCATTGTGACGCCCAAAGATCGTCACAATACTATCCATTGTGATACCCGAAGATGCGTGAGAATACTGTCCATTGTGAGGCCCGAAAATGCATCACAATACTGTGTATTTTGACGCTCGAAGATGCGTCACAATACACATCACAATGCTGTGCGTTCTGATGCCCAAAGATGCGTCAGAATACTTTCAATTGTGATGTCCAAAAATGCATCACAATACCATGTATTGTGATGCCCGAAGATGCGTAACAATACTGAATATTGTGATGTCCGAAAATGCGTCAGAATACTGAGTATTATGATGCCCGAAGATGCAGGGGAATACTGAGTATTGTGAAGCCCGAAGATACATCATAATACTGTGCATTGTGATGCCCAAAGATCGTCACACAATACACGTCACAATACTGTCCAATGTGATACCCGACGATGCGCCAGAATACTATCCATTATGATGTCCGAAGATGCATCACAATACTGTGTATTTTGTCGCCTGAAGATGCTACTATATGGCGAAACACGTGTCCCGGTTTTGTAAATTTGCAAGTGGAAATCTCACATTGAAGTGTGTTTTTTTAAATAGGTTCGTGGTAAACGTTCGGTTCGGTTCAATGAAAACGAAACAAGGCTTTTAAGAAAATAACACTCAGTACATTTGATTCGCGAAAGAAACCTTCTACGCATTTTTCCAATGCTCTAGAAAATATTAGGCAGCTCAGGCAGCTGCCGTAAAGAGAACTGCTCCAATTCTTGATCTTTCATGGTCACGGACTATGCAGAGAAGGGAATCTGAACCCCTGAAGACTTTACAGGCTACATCCAGTAGCATTCTGTCATGTAGACACTCCAAACTCAAAATTCCTCGGTCTTCCTGTTATTATTGTTATTATTCTTATTATTATTATTTCCACCGTAGTCTGCGCTGGTCAGGCCCTATCCCCCGAAGCCCCGATACATTCGGGAGGGCGCGCCAGCGTGTTCCAATAAATTCGGCACTTCTCGTACCCCACAACGGATTCAACATCCCCCGGAGCGTAGGGGAACACCGGTGTCTCGTCAATACCGTAAGAGTGACGTAGATGGTAATATAGCACTCTTAGGGCCGCGTTATGTCGATGGATATAGGCCGAGACCGCATATGCTGGACATGCTGATAGCAAGTGCATTAGCGTCTCGGGCGCCTCGCTGCAGGCCCTGCGCCGTGTGCATGGTCTGCCTGCACACAAGGCCCTTATTTTTATTATTATTATTATTATTATCCCTTGGACAATGAGCGTTGACCCTAATGCGCCTGTGCAGAACAACAGATTTTGCGAAAGCTAAGCTTTGACCTGTAAAAAACTAAAGACTAAGTTTCTGGAAGCATGACGGGATGATACTGATTCCCTGTGATACTTAAAATTTGTGCAAAGAATTTGTTCAAAGATTAGAGACCGAAGTCTCAGCATTCAGGGTCTTGAAGAGATTAAGGTTCGGTACAATATGCCTACCTTAGAGTCGTTCCCCGAATATTACAAAACTTCCATTACAAGTTGAAATTTTGGTCCAATGTATTCTGAATTTTCCCGGGCTATATGTATTCCAAGCATGCGTCCTATCAAATCTTCCTGCGTTTTCTCTGCTATTAGTCTGTGAAAAACATTTATATCGACTAGTTAACTTGCATCTACGTTGTATGTTTACATGCAAACAGCTGATGTTGACAGTGGGTTGAGTTTACGAACTTTTCACCGAATTGTTTTCAGTTTTCTGTGAATTGGTGTCAAGGAATTGTGTCAAAATATTCGGAATCGCTGAAAAACTGAGATGACTTCAGTCGTCAAAGTGGTAAGTCAAAGTACAGCATTCTTGATTCATCGCTTTATCATCTCGTCGCCCCACGATTTGAGAGGTTCATTTGTGTATTGGACAAAAAGTGAGTAATGTAATCACTTAGACTGGTCTATTTTTAAACGTATCCTATGGTTTGCTGCCGCTGAATTGATTTCTGATAGTGTACACGAGACAACAATGAGTAAACAAAGGTGTTTCATTTTTGTGGTATTTAGTTTAGTATAGGTTTTCATTATAAACGCCTGATGAAAGTGATAAGGATATCTTGAGAACCAATTCCACCAAACTACCCTTATCCCCGACTTGAGCACGACTCGCATTATAGGTAATGAAAAATACACAACAACATTAATGGATCTACATGGAATTCAAAAATATTTTCATTCAAAGGACTTTTTTGCAAACATCATTTTCATGCTGTCAGTGACAAAAATGCAATTTTGTAAGACCAGTATCTGTAGAGTAGGGAGGGTGAGTGTAGGCCCACATCACTTAGGCAACATGTGACCCATTGTACATCCCCCTGAGGAGTTGTCCTTCTAGGTCATCGTCCATCCCATCCTTTAACCCGGGCCCGCACTGCAGGATGCTAGATGGTCGCTTGGAGGGTGGATGGTAAAGGTGGAATGTGGAGGGGCAATGCATCCTGAAATGAAGTCAGTATCCAACTGATAGCGGAAAAGTAACAATCATGTCTCTCTCTAAAGTTGCGAAAAAAATATCATTAAGTTCATATATTATAAAAAAATATGGGTGCATACTTACAATTTGAGAGAATTCGAAGAATTCGTGAGAGTCTACAAAAAAATTACGCCAACACCCTGACAAATTTATTTCTATTTAAGGATGTCAGTTGAAGCATTCGACCTACTTTTGAAGTTGACTGAATGCAAATTACAAAGAACTTCAAGGAACTTCAGAGACGCTATATCAGCAGTGACGTCAACATTTTTGAATTTTTCCTTAATGGGTCTGCTGGGTTTAAAATTGCCCTTCTTTTGTACACAGAACTTATTACGCTTTCCTCCTTAGCTAGGCTACCCGGCTGGAATATCAAACACGACTGATTAGGTTGGATAGACGCCTGGCGTACCTTCGGATGGTTCTGGAGGTTAGATGGTAGTGGGAGGCCACTGCGGCTACCGTCGTTCTGTTACTCACGTTTATAAATAGTAGGATGTTCGCCAGGCAGCTATCTACCATCCACCATTCTACCAACCTTCTTGCAGTGCGGCCCTAGCCTTACAGGAAGGTGGACAGGTTACTAGGAGACATCTCCTTTATATCGGCAGGTGTAGGCCAAGACTCACCGAACACACACTCTCTTATTGACGATAACTCCAGACACTCGCATAAGACATGCCTGACCGTTTCATCTTCCTTTTCACACATCCTGCAAAGAGGTGTAACACTAGCCCCATAATATGGAGGTATTTCCTTAGTTGACAGTGGCCAGTCAGAAATCCTACTGTCAAGCGTATGGTTTTCGTGGTCATCGCCAGATATTTCTTCGGCGCCAGCTTCCCAGGGTTGCCCAGAATGTTCATGACAAGACTGCATCCTATGATTCCATCCCATTTCTTTGTGAATTGAGCATGGGTGCTAGTTCCGCAATTGTCGAAGTCATCCTGCCGTAGGTGTCACTGGGTCCTAATATTCTTAGTCTAGCCGATTCCTTGGCTAAAGTGTCGGCAATGCGATTACCTTCCCTCCTGTCGTGCCCTTCAACCCACCTCAGGATAATGTTATTATCTACTGAGGCTTTGGATAAATCTTTGTGGCACTCTAGTACTAGCCCTGAGGTGACAAAGGGTCTGTTTAGGGCTGATAGAGCTTCTCTACCTTCAGTGCAGATTGTTATGTTTTTGCCACAAACTCCTTTCCTGGTTATTTCTTGTGGTGATTAAGATACCAGCCAGCACTGTTTGAACCACGCTGGTATTTTATCCATTTCCCAATTGATCTTTAAGCTTAGTGATCGGGGGTAAACTCCACATCCTAAGCTTTCTTTGGTTTTTGAGCCGTTCTGTATATATGCGTATCGCATTTGTATCATCTGACTCTGTGTTCTGTTTTATTTGTATTTTGTCGGGTTTATTAAACACACACCTGGGTTCAATTGCATCACTGGTTGCCTGCAGCAGAGGTTGCGCAGTAAGCGCTTCTCGCCATAGGCTCAGCCTTTGTAGGTTAGAGTTCCATGTTAGCTTCCTGTCGAGGGTATTACCAAGAGATATCACCGCCTCAGAGAAGTTTACTTTTCTCTTGAAAATTATTTTCTGATGAAAAGGACTACATTAGGTCAGGAAGTTGAAACTCTCTCTTTTTTACTGATTGACAAGTGGGAGTATATCTCTTTGAGAGAAGTAAAAATCATTTCAAACAATTCACCCAATCATTATTTATCTCTTAATATCTCCCAACAGGTTATGCAATACAAATATGTCTGATTTTACCTCAGATAGGATTCTTGAAATACCTTCATTATTCAAGTTCAATAATTTACTTGAAAATTGTCATCAATCACATAGTTTTCAACAACATCAGAATATTTTTGGAATCGATTTAACATATTTCCAAGGAAAGCAAGATTGAGTTTATGAAGAGAGAAAGCATAACATTGGATGAATCACAAAAAGAAGAGGATCGTAAAAAAATCAAATATTAGAAACAAAGGAAACTTCGTTTCGGTAAAAAGGAACTGATATATCCGAATGAGTTTGACATCACTTAAGAACATACGTCTTTTTTCTTGACACATAGATGGAACAGTACTTTTTCATTGACAAAAAATGGTCCATAAAAACTCTGATTTTCCCTACAAAACATTACTTTCGTTCAATAAGAGAGCAGTAGTTATCACTTATCTTTGGCCATATTGTTTTAGCTTCTTCTTCTTTTCTATTGGTTGGCCTCAGCAACCAAGGCAATCCGGCCAAATGGTAAGAAAATATTTCAACTAGATATGAAGGTTTACTGACAGTTGAAATACATTTTTGTTCTTTGACGGTTACAATTCGTGTGTTTTCATCACCGTAAGGCCGAGTTTGGTCAATTCCTCGGAGTTCAATGTACAAATGAATCAGGAATTTGTTTGCAGTATCTGCAGTAGCCCATATTTCACTATAGCCTGTAAATTTCTCAGGTTCAGAGTAACCTTTGAGTCAGGTTTTGTAAGAACCGTTCAGCTATAAAAATATTCAGTGTATCATCACAAAACAAGTACAACCGTTAACAAAATTTAAAACATACAATTTGTTTTTGCTCTGAAATATCTCCTGGATTATGTCATATTTAAGTTGTAACGTCATAAAACAGGTTTAAAGTTTTAACAAAAATCAACATACGTAAAAATACCTCCAATACGATATTACAGAGTAGATGTAATTTGCATTATCATAACAGGTATTTCATTCAAGCGGTTATTATAATGTGTATGATTCATCAATCGCGAATTGGTGAATCATTTCGTTAATTTCAAAAATCCTATCATAAATATATTAGATAAGAATCATTTGATCAAATGTGAATATTTTATGACTCTGTTATTTGGAATAATCCACAGTTAGCATTTCGACTATATAACATACCCACTGAAGATAACAATTTCACGTTGTTTGTTATTAATTCCACACAAGGTTACTCGATTAAAAACGATAAGTCTCATATTTTCGTCTCAATTCCACCCCAAAAAAATGTTTAGCGCCCGCAAAAGGATAAATATTACCTGTGACATCATTTTGAATAGTCCTTGACTAATTCTAACAAAAGCAGTGAAAAGGTCATTGTGAAAAGAAATTCCGGATGATTCATAAGATAGATATTTCGAAATAAATTAAAACAGTATGGACATATTTAGCATTATTTGACATTATTTGACATGATTCGTGTTGCAACAGGTACAGGATGTCCCGTATATAGATGCCGACTGTGCTTGTCACATAATATCTCTCAGGACGATATTAGATGGTTAAAAGAACGAAACTTTCGAATAGGAGTTCCCCAAGGATATGTGCTCGGCCCCATTATTTTCCTATTATATGTCGATGACCTCACTGAAGATCTTGACTGGTAAATTCACCATTTTTGCTGATGATACCACTGTACTATGGAAAGGCAAGAAGATCGGGGAATCACATGATATAATATCTAGACTTATTATCCTTCAGATGTTCGATTATTGAACCTGTGCTTGGCAAAGATGTAATAAAATCTGTTGAAAAAATCTGCTTCTGCGTTAATCAGCTGTTGCCCCCATACGAACCACAACTCTCAGAAATTGAGAAACTTATGCGAGCTAAGAATTAACGAGGTCTTACCTTTTAACGTGTGATATAAAGATTGTACTGAATTCCTAGGTGTGCTAATAGAAAAAAAATCTTAAATTTGATGATCAACTTTATAGCAAGATCTCTTCTGGTTGCTATGAAGTAGAGTCATTTATAATGAACTAGCACTAGCAACCAACTGCAAAACTGGCATATTAAGCTCTCACCCACGTTATGGAATGTTGGGGAATGTGTAACACATGACTTCTTGACGAAGTGCTCAGTTTACAAAAAAGGGTCATTAGGTACATATATAAAATCAGACTCCATGAGTCATGCAGGGATATTTTCAAAAATAACAAAATACTTAGGGTCATAGCACTATTAATTCTGGAGTCGAAAGTGAAATCATGGTTTAAGTCAAGATTTAAACCAACTGGATGTTTAAGAAAAAACCCTGTTTTTTTATTGGGTTTTTCTGTATATGTTGTTGATATTATTCTAATAATGAAAACTACAAACAAAAAGTTAATATCTAAATTATTAAATTAATATATTGTAAATTATTGTAATGATTAAAAAACTGCAATTTTACACTGATAATATTTATTTTTCTTTTATTTAGAAAAAACCGCATTAGCCGTAGCTATTAGCGGCAAACAATGCTTTCATACTAATCTTACATGCTGGATGTTTTACAGCTTCTCTGGCAAGTTTATCGGCCATATTGTTTCCAGAAATCTCAGTATGTCCTGTTATCTAGTTGTTTCATCTCCTCTTTAATCATATTTACCAGTACGTGACGGGTATATATTTTCAACAAAAAAATAAGGGAGTTGAGAGAGTCCGAATCATCAAAAACTCTTTACCAGGTGTCATTTTAATGAAGAAAAGAGCTTTATATAGGAATAAAGTTCTCCAGTGAGATTAGTGACAGATTCATGTAAAGAAAATTTACAGGCGGTCTCGTTCGTTACGAATGCACATCCTACACCACGAGTTGTTTTTGAGGCGTCAGTGAAGATTTTCTGGTGAAGTGGGTATTCAGATATTATAGTTTGGTAATCAGCTTGGATCAGCTGGGGATTTGTGGTTAATTTGCTCATGGATAGTAGCTGAGTATTTATATTCGGTAAGGGAATGCGCCATGGAGGAGTTCCTTTTGAAAGTTTGGATTGGATTTGTGGAAATTCTGATCAAATTTGACTTCGCTACACCAAGTCATTTCAATATTTGTATATTACAGGAGTGGATGAGAGTAAATTGGAACCTTTACCAAGAACAAATCTGAAGATGAGGTTATCAGAAGTGTCTCCACAAAACAAATAACGAACCAAATAAGTAGTTTATTCGAGGTTTCATTTTGAAAACTTGGTATATAAGATCAAAAAGAATTTTATTCGAGAAGAACGTATAGCTATAGCTGTTTAATTGGGTTCAACAAAAATTGATTCTCTTGTAAAACCGTGTATAATATGCACCATAGAAATGTATAGTAGTATGGTAGCATACTTGCTATGTGATGAATTAGCAGAAACAATGTGCAGTATTTTCCTTGTCACAAAAAAATCAGAGAAGTGAACTTCAAAGGTTGAGAGGGATTATCATTTTTCAGCTCAGGTGCTGGCAAGAGTAATTTTCATTAGCCACGGAATGTACATCTTTCCTTAATCTCCTAACTGATAAGTCTTGCGAGCTATTCGACATGAGACTACTTTATTGATTACTTTTCGTAAATGACATTACGGTACACCTGCCTCGAGATAATATCATTGGCATCCTGGTTTGCCATGAACAGCTCAGCTAGCGCCGCATATAAGTGAATTTCCACTACGCAAATTCGCCATGAAATTTACACGTCACATTTTCCAATGTCTACGTTTGATTGACAGGGATATAAGGCTATTGTTCTGTATTCCATGATATGTAGCAATTTCATTTTATCAGTCGATACTACATATAAAATGAAATATTTGATACTCAAAAATATTCCAATGCAAATAATGTTTGAAAATGGCATTATTATTAACACAAAAATTGTTATGATGTGAATGAAATAGTTGCTCATCACAGAAAAAATAAATTGAAATCGTTTGAAGTTACAATTGACGAAATGGGATGAAATTTTAGGAAGTGGATAATGATCTTTCAATTATTCCACAAAACCAGATCTTTCGAAAATAGTTATGATCTAAAACTTTTGTAAATATATATCTAACTTTCTCCACATATTCTGATTTTTTTTGAGAAAAATTGAAAAAACCCATATCTTCGTATTTTCATTTTGTTGATTTTGTTATCCTACAATATGCTGTATTTTTTCATATCACAGAATAAAGTTTTCGTTTTTTACGTTCGCGGCATTCAATATCATTTGAATCAATTGCCTTATTTGAATTGTAGTAAATTTTTATTTCTCTAAAAGGTATATAGAAATACTTTATTTGATGAGTAATAATTTTGTGTTTCAAATTAACTGCTATAAAACTGCTATTGCCAGTTTGTGTGAATACAGCTGTTTTGAATATAAATAGAGATGGTAACTCTGAGGGTTTTGAGGTGGTATCTACAGGAAGTTCCGTTAGAAATACCTAACACAGAGTGTAGTTTTGTGCTATGGGCATATCATATGATGTTATGTCATATGTTTTTTCCGTTAACCAGCTGTCGCTCCCCTATGAACGACAACCCTGAGAAGTCGAAACTTGTGCGAGCTTAGGACTGACGAGGTCTTATCTTTTAACGTGTGATTCTTAACATGTGATGAACTAGATGATCTCCAAAACCACACAGTCTTGTGTGTATCTGAGCATGATTTAATTTAATCAGATGATTATTACTAAGGATCGATCTCAGATTCCTAAAATGATGAGAAAAGGAATTGAGTTTGGATATCAGCATTCGGCAATGGTTGTTCCAGGTAAGACAGTCATCAATATGAAGGCTCAAAAACTTGCTTTCTTGAATATTTCAAGAGATGTAAAGTGCAAAATAGAAAATTTTGTTAAGAACTTTCATAACTAAAGAGATATTATTTAATTTTGATAATTTACAGAATTTTAATGTTGAAACCTTTGAAGAATTCAAAGAATAATGTTACATTATTGAATGGGGTAATTTCAAACTATCGCAATAAGAGATGTTGGAGAAAACAAAAGAAAATAATTTGTTTTCAGAATGTTGGATTTTAAATTGTTTCGGGTGAAATAATGATCAATGTAATGTTTCAATATATGAAAATTGATCTGCCTATCGTGACATTTATGACATCGAAAACAAATTGATCCATAAAAACTGAATTGAATATTGGAATCATTGAAAATTTTCGTCTTTATCAGAGTAAGTGAAATAATTTCCAATCATCCATAAGTTTCTTCCTGCACCATTCAATTTTTCTTTCGATTGGGTAATCATAGAAATGATATGTTAAAAAAACTGTTTAACTCTGTTTTCCGTTAACCAGTGGCAGAACTTGTTCCCATAAAACCAAATATTTTTTGTCATATCTAGCGGATTAATTTTTACAAAAAATTAATATTGACCAAAATACCGTTCAGTACGAAGGTTTTTAATATTGTCAGTGTTGAAAAAAATTTTGAG
>WOGJ01087144.1:0-11663 GCA_015342185.1 Leptinotarsa juncta | reverse complement strand
ATTATTGTGAAAAAAGTAACGGGCGCCTGATATACAAAAATATGGCACAAAGCGCCCACGCTTTTTTCACAATAATACTAGTATTTTTCGTTCGTTATTGCTTTAAGCTTATTTTTAAAAAATATTTTTAACTTTTCAGTTTGATGTTCTTTAAAAGCGTGTTTTTTTAGTTTTCTTAAACTATATTTATTTTTCACTTTTTAGTCCGATTTATTGGCAAAAATAATTTTTTTACGTTCTAGTCACTAGTATTATAAATCTTTAACAGACGACGCACGAATGTAAAATTCCTCTCAAACAACATAATAAAGTTTGATGTCTCAAATTCTATAGTAATACTAAGATGCAGTAAGTCTCCAACAGAGGGCGGACAGTTGTAAAATTTGTTTCAAAGTAAAGAGAAAATTTGCAGTAATAATTTCATAAAACCATTCAGTCTTAATGTTTTGATTTGAAGTTTCATTCAAAATATTAATGGACTTGAAATAGTTTTTCAGTGATTAATTATATTTTTCAAATCAATATTTTGATTTGATATGTATGTCAAGCACCGTAATTCTAATTTTTCGATTTTTTTGAAATATTTGAGTAACTGAATTTTTTAGGTGTACAATTCACGATAACGTTTTCATTGTTGAAATCTATATTCTGGTTTGCTTTCAAATAATCGAATTATATTTTAAAATGTATCTTCCGTTTCGTTCAAAACTTTTTTCTGCATTGAATCATGGGTAATTGTAAATATTTAAATATTTCATATGTAATACACATTTCGCTAACATTTATAATTCTTAAAATATGTTTTTTATTTTGATTTCCTTTTGAACAACCTATCAAGGAGGTTACGTATAGCGGCATCTGCCCGCGAATAGCTCAAGCAATAATTGTCAGTTACGTAAAGCGCCACCTATCCGCAAACGATCAAGCAATAATTGATAGTTACCTACAGCGCCATCAAGCAATAATGCCGATAATTCTGTCAATACAGTTCCCGAGCTTGAGAGTTACAAACAAACACACATAAAAACAATGAAACATACATACAGGTGAATCTAATATAAAGCGTGTAAAAAATGATCGTTTTCTTGATATTAAGTTTCTAACACTTTTTGACGGAACAATCAATTACCCGTGAATTAATAAAAACAGTAAATGAATAAATGAATATTATTATTATTGTTCCTGTCGCATGAACTAAAAATGTATATTTCATGCCTTGTATATTTCATACATTTCCAGAAAATCATCAGATTTATCCAATATACCTACTCCGTCCTTTGTGTATCGTTGATCCCCAGCAAATTCTGTAAGGATTTGTACCGTGTTGAAGCTGGAATTCCGCAACACTCTACATTTCGCACAGAAGAGCCCCGTCTAGGGAGATTAAAATGAGCCGTAATGCTCCTTCGGTAGAACATTCACATCTAATTTCATTAAAAGCTTGTTGTCGAGGCAGCGAAACGGTGCTACCCATAAAAACTCTCCCAATTACGGCAATAGGGGTGTGGAGCTTTCGGTCTCGATGTTATAATAACGTGCCTCTTGATTATCAATGAATTGTGTGTTGGGGTAGGTCGACATTCTTTTGATTACATGCAAACGATATTCAATGTTCATTGTATAAAGTCCCTACTAATTGAGATTTTGGAATTAGAAAATTAAGTTATGAATGTCAAAGTCATTAACAATTAAACACTTTCCGGCACAGATCTACTACTGTAGGTAACAAATGGGTAACATAAAATTATCTAATACAAGTTCTGAGAAAAGTTGAATAAAAACATTGTGGAACATCATGGATGTTCCACAAGGTTCGATTCTGGGTCCGATGCCAATTCTTTTCAATGGCAACAAAATTTTTGTGAGATATACTGTTGATACATCATCGACTATATCACTATTGACATCAAGAAAGTTCTCCCCTACCACGTAGTAACGGCTACATCCATCAATCTGTTTAATCTAAATCAGTTCCCATGAATGATTTAGTTCTAACGCACTATACTTCAATGCTAAGAAAATTAACAATAAGTATGTTGACAATGAGGAATCTGTATACCAGACGCGTTTCAACCCGGATTTTAGATCATTATATACAGTGTGTAAAAGCCAAATGGAACGATTTCATTATTTAGGTTACGGTCACGTCAAATTATAATTTGACATACTTCAACGGAAAAATGCTACCCCTACCTTTACCCTTTGTCGAATGACAAGTACAACCCCCAATTTTGAAAAGAAATTCGATAAAATACACTCAAAACTTATTACAATATACTCAAAACTTATTTCATATTGAGGTATTGATATAATAAGAAAGTGAGCAAAAAGCATAGTAATGTTCTTTTTAGATCGTATCCTTTAAAAAAACTGTTAGTTTGAATCACCTTGTCAATTTGTTTTGTATATGTTACTACATTACTTGTTAGTAATTTAAGTTTAAAGTTCGTTAACTTTAAGTCTGATAAATGGTTAGATTAACAGAAATGCATAAAATAACAGTTTTTCGAACAACAGGAAGTTGCTCGCCTATTTCATGAGAAATTTCCTAATTTTTCGCCCATATTTCAAGGAAAAATGAGCAAAATACACAAGCAGTTTCGCGGGCTTGGTCGTGTGGGGCAAATAAAAAAAGCAGCTGCCATTGCAATGAGTGAACTCAAATTAAATGTGATGCTTGAGTTTGAGGAAAACCCACATAAATCGAGTAGACATGCATCCACTACATTCAATGTTAGTCATACATCGATAGTGAACATATTAAAATAAAATGCATCCCTACTCAGAAGCTTATGAAAGACGATTTTGATAGAACTTATTTTTGTGAGCAAATGATGGACATGTTGGATAACAATATCACCTAATTAGAAGACGTTATGTTTTCTGATGAGTGTACTTTGCCGCTACTGGTCAACGGAAAATCCTCACTGAATTTTCACACACGCAATCCCATCAAAAGGTTAATGTTTGAGCAGGGGTTGTAGGAAACCATATCATTGGTCCCTTTTTCATTGAGGACAACTTGAATGCCGATAAGTATTTGTCACTACTTCAAAATGATGTCATTTCAAGTTATAGCAAATTGATATACTGATCCAGGAAACCCTCCAGTTCCAATTAATACGATATGGTTTCAGCAGGATGATGCACCACCACATCACCAAGTTAATGTCCAGCAATACCAATACCCAATCGGTGGATAGGGATGGAAGCATCGATTGAGTGGCCAGCGCGATCACCTGATCTTTCATCATTAGATTTATTTTTATGGGGATATGTAAAGAGCGATGTGTACAAAAGTAAGCCTTCAGATCTGAATGACTTAAAAGAACGAATAACGTTTGCGATTAGGTCGGTCACGTCTGACATGTTAAATAATGTTTGGGGACAGTTTTATTTGAGATTAGGATGTTGCCAAGACGTCTACGGTAAACATTAATTGTTGCAATAAACTTGAAAGCGATAACACTTTTCAATAGAGAATGAAGAGACCTTTCAAAAGATATATCATAAGCCCATATTTCACATTTGAAAATTTGGGGGTTGTACCTGTCATTCGAGTGGTATTGTAGGTAGGGCTGATATTTTTACGCTGAAGAATGTCAGATTATAATTTACATTGGACGTATTTAGGGATTTTTTTTCAAACATGTACAGTAAACGAAATAATGAATTTATTACATTCGGCTTTTACACACTGTATATCTCCTGTGTTCAGTTTATTCTCAGAACTCGCTTGTCTGTATACATCAGTTTCTTTATTCGTGAAAAGGAATAACGTTAAAATACACTTCCTCAGAATATCCTCTGTTCCGGTAAGTCCGGAAAAGCTTTATCAAATTCCCACGCTACTTCTTCTAATTTTTCTGTCAATCGAGAATAGAAACTCCAGTGGAATGGAATGGATGGGATATTGATGACATATTTCCTGAGGGAATTCTTCCTTTTCACGAAGTAGAAATCGCATATAGGAAATATTGGAATTGACAAAAAAAATATACTCACTCATCAACACTGATCCGTTCATGAGTAATATGATTTCATTTTCTCTTATTCAGTTTTGTATAATATGAAATATAAAATATATTGATTGAAAATAACGAAGTTTGGGTTTAAAAAGTGGGCATTTAGAAGGTAATAATACACGAATTCAAAATTTTATAGTCAAATTTTCATTTTTTAACGAAAACTTTGTATATGTGATAGAATCGGCCGCTACTTGATGAAAATCTATAAAGTATTCAAGAAACACTTCATTGTGAGACTACAGTTTTACAAAAAAAACATCCAGGAAATCATA
This sequence comes from Leptinotarsa juncta, assembly GCA_015342185.1. Classification (NCBI taxonomy): domain Eukaryota; kingdom Metazoa; phylum Arthropoda; class Insecta; order Coleoptera; family Chrysomelidae; genus Leptinotarsa; species Leptinotarsa juncta. The sequence continues at coordinate 7,363 of WOGJ01087144.1, read as the reverse complement.
CGGATATAAAAAATATCGAGTGTCTTGATTTAAATTCTAGAGATAATTTTATTGGACAGAGCCCATAGGCACGTGTTTCGAACTTCTGACCCATCTTCAGTATGGTGCAGCCAAGTGTATGTCTCTCCAGCTTCCTGAAAGAACTCTCCATGTTATCAAGAGCTACATATTGTCTCCAACTCTCTTTTTATTGTATATCAACAACTTATTGGAAAAAACAAGGATCCAATATCTGTCTATATGATGACTAGGGAGGGTGATTGTAAGGCCAAAGCATTTAAGCCACGTGTGAACTATTGAAAATCCTCCCGAAGAGAAAGTCCTCCTTGGTCATCGTCCATCCTGTCCTTTCCAGGAAGGTGGACAGGTCACTTGGAGACAGCTCCTTTATATTGGCAGGTGTAGGCCAAGACTCGCCGAACACATACTCTCTTATTGACGATAACTCCGGGCATTCGCATGGGACATGCCTGGCAGTCTCATCTTCCTGTTCACACATCCTGCGTATAGGTATATCCACTAGCCCCATATTATGGAGGTGTTTCCTTAGTTCACAGTGGCCAGTCAGAAATCCTACTGGTAAGCGTAGATTTTTCCTGGTCATCGCCAGATATTTTTTCGGCGCCAGCTTCCCAGGGTCGCACAAGGTGGTCTTGGCAAGATTGCATCCTTTGATACCATCTCATCTCTTTGGGGATTGAGCATGGGTGTAAAATTTGGCTAGTTCCGCAATTGTCGAAGTCATCAGGTGCCACTGGGTCCTAAAATTCTTAGTCAAGGCGCTTCCTTGGCTAAAGAGTCGGAAATGCGATTACCTTCACTTCTGTCGTGCCTCAGGATAATGTTATTATCTACCGAGGCTTTACCTAAGTCTTGGTGGCACTCTAGTATTAGCCCTGAGGTAACAAATTGTCTGTTCAAGGCTAATAGGGCTCGTCTGCTGTCAGTGCAGATAGTTTTAGCCAGACATTTCTTTCCTGGTTATTTCTTTTATGGCGATTGGGATACCAGCCTGTTCTGATCACGCTGGTATTTTTCCCATTCCCGATTTAATTCTTAGGCTTAGTGATCTGGAGTACACTCCACATCCTGAGCCTTCTTTGGTTTTTGAGCCGTCTATATATCCAATATATTGCATTGCTGACGACACTACTTTTGTCTCGGATATGATACTGTCAGGATAGACTATTCCGCTTTCTGCTTTGGTAAGCCTGTTAGGTGTTAAAAAATGGACACTAATACGTCTTGGGTCTACCATGTCGCTGAAATTGCAAAGGCTGCTTCTCAAAAGCTTCGAACACTTTTCCGAACCAGAAAACTGTACACACCTCAGCAACCTTTGATGCTTCATAAAGCTCAGTTTGGAGTATTGCTCTCATGTATGGAACTTCCCCCTAAGCATATCCTGAAATTGCTGGATTCCATCCAGAGAGGAGCCATTCCTCTGATTGGAGATACGAACATCTCTTACAATCCTTGATAGTGTGGAACATCGAAGAAATGTTGGAGATTTGTCACTCTTTCATAGATACTTTCACGGGAAGTGTTCAAGTGACTTGACACATTTAATTCCACCAAGAGCGGTGTATATGAAAAATACGCGACGGACTGTGACTGCTCATAGTTTTGAGGTTCAACTCAGTACACCTCGAACTTCACTGTGTAACAACTCTTTCATTTGGAGAATTGCTTTTATGTGGAATGAACTTCCTGAGAACGTTTTTCCAAATGAATTTAACCTCCAACCATACAAATTCAACGAGAATCGCTACTTACGGATTTTCCTGGAGTGCCTGTACTCTGCCCTTGAAAAAAGTTCAAGGATGGACGATACGTGGTTGCAAAAAGAAGTACAAATTAGCAAAGCCATCAGCAATCATTTTATCAGCAATTGATGATGGACCAAAAGTGCGAAACTCGAGTTTACGCTTTGAGGCTTTTGGAGTGCTATGCACGATATCATACGACCATTATCGATCAACCAAATTTGCAAAATTATAGGCCCGTATTTATAATTTCGAAATGCCCCAAGTCACATTCTGATAATAAAATGAAAGTTTATAGGGCAGAGTGATAACATATTTTCAATTTATATCCAAATGAAAAGATACAGCAAAAATTGAAATCACAGATTTTTTTGGTTATCCCGTTCATCCCTGGAAGATAAGCACCTATAGTAGATTTTTGATGTTATAATAAATTCGTTCAGCGCCCTGTAAATTTCCTTATTGAATTACTCGAAGGACCAGTCCGAATAATGTACATTTTCTGTTTATGCAGATATTAATAGCAATCGCTTCCACGGTTTCATTCTATTTGATTTGTGTCTCGATCTCCAAAGAAACAATGATTTAAAGGTCTTTGAGAACATCATAACATTTGATTGTCGTTACAGGATGAAGTCATTAGACTAGTCAGGCGAACACGGACAATTAGATCGAATTGATGTTTGTTTCCTTCAGATAATTAAGATTCTGATGTAGGTACGTAGTATGTGGAATTGGAGTTGTGATGGTGACTGATGGTTGGCAGTTTCCTTTTGTTTTTTCCAATTGACTACATTTGATTACTATTGATCACACCGTGTTAGGATTCACACGTTAAAAGGTAAGATCTCGTTAGTTCTTAGCTCGCACAAGTTTCTCAACTTCTGAGAGTTGTCGTTCGTATGGGGGCGACAGCTGATTAATTAACGGAAAAACAGAACTTTTTATTCAAATCGTTGCAGCATTCAAACTTTCTATAACGATATAATGATGAAAAAAATAATAGTTTTATCAGCAACAGAAATTTCAAATTTATTTACTTTATAGATAAAATTGGCGATCTTAGCGGTTTCCCCCACATATTGTTTCAGTCAAAGTGTCACACCAGCTTGTCCGTAAGCATCTGATAGACGTGCTATAAGGACTGGAAGCTTCGCCTTCTAGATAGTTCTAGAATAGTGTGAAACATTCGAGAATGTTCGAGAGCATTCCACACCACTCCAGAACATCCCGGAGTGGTGAAATATGTTTACTTGAAAGGCGTGCTTTTCAACATGAAAATACTAAAATGTTTGCCCTCCAGCAGTTTACAGTTCCAGGAAATTTCAAAACATTCCAAAACATCCAGAAACATTCTGAAATGTTCGAGAGATGTCTGGAAAGTTCAGGAATATTCTGGAACAACCCAAATTATTGTGAAATAGGAAACTTCTATAGTGTGGTAGCCGTCTAATCCCTATCCAAGAAGAAAGTTCCCGTGGATGTGCTGTTGGAGATAAAAGGTCTGGGAGTTTCGCCCTCTGGATTCCAGAATATTCGAGAGCATTCTGCATGGATATCTAAATAGACTTCCATCTGAAACCGAAATGAGTTTCTAATTATGATATTCTTAGGGCCGAGTTGAAAAAGAGCTTTAGCTGACACTTCGCCCATTCGTCATCTCCAAATAATGTAAATACAAATAAAATATCCTTTATATCTTGTGATTGATAAAGTCGATTATTATTATTATTCTGAGAAAAATACAAAATTGACAATTACTTAGGATCAGCTGGTCTGATTTCCATGAAACAGGGTTGCATAGAAAAGTATCAAATGAGGCAACCCCTCCTTCTATTCAAAGCAAGAAATAACCATGTTTGTTTGATATTGACATCTAGTGTGAAAAGATGTTCATTTATTTCAACAGGAAATACTAATCATAACAATATTCATTCCGAAATATTTTCAACGCTGAGAAAAAATATTTTTGAATATGTGTCTAAACTATATCCATCCAACCAAAAAATCTCCTTACGCTGGCCAATCAGATTTAATCGCAATCGGCGGGAGGAATTCATTGTTACACTGTCGGACTGGTCATTCACGTTTTAACGCCTGTGGTGTGTACATATACAGTATTTTGAAGTTTAAAATTTTTGAAATGTCTAAAGAAACTGCTGACTTCTAAACAAATCCTATACCCAGCCGCATCTTATAAAAAAAAATCGGACGTTCCTGAGTGCGACTCTGTCCAAGCAGCCTTGTCTGGGAGATCACGTGCATTATGCATGATAATGTTTTGAAGTACTCTGTTGCTTAGACGGACTAATGGACTAATAACTATATTTATCGGAATTACATTATCTATATAACAATATTTATGAATGAGATTTCAAACGGAATGTATATAACTATTTATTTTTGATGTGGTTGACTATTTGTTTTTTGAAGTTATTCAAAGTGGTACGTTTTAACAACTTTGTGTACTTGTGACGCACTGTTTGGAACTTTTGGTGTAGTAATGAATATGACTGAAGATTTTTCCCAACACCAAACCGTCATTTTAACACCTCGACACGTGTTTCGATCACCACGTGATCATCTTCACATTATCATCTTGAAGATGATAACTTGGTGACCGAAACACGGGTCGAGATGTTAAAAAAACGGTTTGGTTTTGGGAAAAATCTCTAGTAACTTTGGGTAGTTTATTATACTGTATGAGACCCCTAACGAATACATTTTTCGAATTACAACTCTTAGTGCATTTGACAACATGTAACTTTTGATAATTTCTCCTATTGTACATGTGCATGTGAATATTATGGAGACTATATAGTTGTCAAAATATTCTGAATGAATACCATTGTTATATAGTATAATCTAGTTTCCACTGATAATCTGTTCAAACAACATAACATTCCTTGTGCATAGAGGTTATATTTCATATTTCTGGAGAATCATTAGTTTATTCAGGTCAGAGGAATATAATACAGTAGCAGTATAATCAAAATGTGGTTGCATTATAGAATTATAGAGGGTGTTAGAAAATAAGTGCGACAAACTTCAGGGGGTGATTTGATAACCAAAATGGGCGTGAGAGTTGTCGAAGATTAAGCCGAGATATTTATTCATAGTTTGGTCAAATTAGACGAAAAAATAAAAGTAAAGTTATTTAAATTCCCACCAAGCTAAAAATCAGTAAGATTATTTAAAATATGATTAAAAATGAAATTTGAAAGTTCCCCATCTACCCTCTGTATGGAAAAATTTTTATTCAAGGTCAAATGTCAAAAAAAATTAGTTTTTCGCGATTTTCTGCAACACTTTTTTCATAAAAATACGTTTTTGAGATATAACGATTCAAAAAGTTGTCGTCACGATTACGCCAAGTATATACATCTCTGTAGTTGTAATATATGTTAAAATATTTTTCTATTGGTCATTGTAACTTATGAAATATACATAAGTTATAACTATAAGAATATCAGGTAAAATAAAATTGTTGTTGGTGAAGATATAGACTTACTCGTATTACTCACTGCTCGAACTCCAACTGAAAAAAATATTTTCTTCTTGAAACCAGCTGTGATACGACATCTGCATTTTATAGGAGGGGTAAAATAACAGTTTTCAAAATGTTTGAAAAACAAAATTTAGGTCAATGTGCTGTAGTTTTTAAAAATAGCAATTCAACTCGACAAGAAATTATCAGTTACGGCATTCGCTTTCTTCTTTTTATGTACGGAGCTCCTAAAAAAAAACTACCTGCTTAGATAAGTATAGATATGCGTGTTTTGTTAAAAATACCAAAAGTAAAAAACAAGTACTCCCTATCTTTCTCCAACCTCAGTTGCTGCTCATCAACATCGGCGATATTACCAAGTTCAAGTGTGGCTTGGTTATCAGCTAGACCCTACAGACTGGGATTGGAAGTTGGTCAACAGTTCATTAGAACCAGTCCAAACATTACTTCCACCTGCGTCGGAAAAAATGCTGGGCACAATTTTTTGCAACTGCAAAAAGGGGTGCAGTGCTAAATGTGGTTGCAAAAAGGCCGGACTGTTTTGTTCTCTGGCATGTACACATTGTCAAGGCCGGTCGTGCTCTGATATTGAATCACCAACAGTGGAGAATCCGTTTGATTCCAACGAGGCGACATGCGATACATCGCTATTAATTCAGTTTACATGTACTCAGGATGAAGATGAAGAAGAACAAGAACAAGAACAAGAGGAACAAGAAGAAGAACAAGAAGAAGAACAAGACGAACAAGAACAAGAAGATCGAGAAGAAGAATTTGAAAGTTACGACTCGAACGATTAAATTTCACAACTTTTTTTTAACTTAAATTGCTTTTATCCTTTTAATCTCTGCTAATATGCATTATTTTGCAATAGTTTCAAATTAAACAGGATCATAACTAACCGGTGAAATAGGCATACTGAGAAAACCACGTTAAAAAACGTGCTAAGTACACTACCTCATAGGAGGCGTGGAAACGTGTGCTTATTATGACAATTACAACTTTTTGAATTGTTGTTTCTCAAAAACGGTGGCTCTTAGGAAAAAATTATTGATTCATTTTTTGTAGATAATTTTATAATCTACAATTTTTGTCTGAAGTATTATTATGATAAAACTTGCCGTTTTGATGAAAATCGCGAAAAACTGATTTTTTTCACCTTTGACATTGAATATTTTTTTCCATACAGGGGAAAAATGGTGAACTTTCAAATTTTATTTTTAATCATATTTTAAACAATCTTACTGATTTTCAGTTTGGTGGGAATTTAGATACGCCTCTTGTAACGTAGATATATTCTTATACATTTTTTACGTTTCATTAGTCTCCTTTCAATTTCATTTGCGTGGTCTATATACTATATGATGTAAATCTGCTTTAGTGAAAGTTCAGTATTTGATGAATGTTAAAAATATGCACTATAATTTGATGAGGAAATATCCTGAACTTGACCTGGTGCAGAATATTAAACTCATGGCGTTTAATGAATAAATTCCCAATTTTGTTCGATTGATGACTTATTCATTTTGTAGAAATTCATATTGAATATAGAATAAAGAAAATAACTAAGAAAATAACTTTTATTTGTTACGACCGGTTTCGGTATATTGAACTGAATGGTTCCATGTTAATATTCATGTCAAGCATTTCAAGAAATAATCTCTTGAACTTGGTTATTTCTGGAAGATCTCTTGATGTGATCGGGACTGCAATTGTTGGAGATATTCAGATGGAAGTAACATTACTATGTATTATGATTATGAAACAAAGTTCTAAAGTTCTGCCGACGCGTCTTTTTGTCGAAACGTGATAAACTCAAAACCTACCGAGCAAATATTCATACAGTTTTCAACAATGGTCGGAGCGTTTCAAGAGAAAGCTATACAGGGTGGGGCACCAAAAACGAAACAGATCGAATATCTTCAAAACACAAATTTTCTGAAAAAAATGCAAAAACCCGTCGATTTGTAATCCAAGGGGGAAGTATTTCGCCGATAGCATCTTCATTTCTGTCAGGATGAAGCCTAGCTCCCCTTCCCTCTTAACTGTCTCTCGTCGGGAGGACGAATGAGTCATAACTGATTGATGG
>WOGJ01087131.1:0-10111 GCA_015342185.1 Leptinotarsa juncta | reverse complement strand
GATTCAATATTTCCCGGAGCGTAGGGTAACACCGGTGTCTCGTTAATACCGTAGGAGTGCTGTAGATGGTAATATAGCACTCTTAGGGCCGCGTTTTGTCAATGAATATAGGCCGAGACCGCATATGCTGGACATTCTGATAGCAAGTGCATTAGGGTCTCGGGCGCCTTGCAGTAGACCCTGCACCTTATGTCAGGAACCTCTATACCCATCACGCGACGAGGTAGACTGAGATGTTGAAGGCACCATCCTGACAAGCCATGATGAACCTCTCAGTTTCCGACTTCAGCCCAGTTGACTTGAGGACAGCAAAAGTCAGGCGCTTTGTTAAGCCAAGGTCTCCAATGTTATTGAAGAAGACCTCATGTATTTGCTTATCCTTGTGTTTCCGCAGAAGTGAGGTCATCTCTGTAGCTTTTATATAAGTTTTTGCTGAACGGGTTACAACTCGCTGACAGAATTCTGGTCACCTCCTTCAGTGTCGAAAACTAAACCGAATTCATCAGCTGCTCGGGCAGCTGCCCTAAAGAGAAATGCTCAATTCCTGCTCTCTCATGGTCACGGATCACGCATAGAAGGAGATCCGAACTTCTGACGACTTTACAGGCTATATCTAGTACGATTCTGTCATGTAGACATTGAAAAGCTCACGGCCTCCCTGTTGTCGGAGGAAGTACAACCGTGAAACGGACGATTTCGGTAAGAGTAAGATTGGAACGGCAAGCATATTTGTTGCAGCAACTTTGTTCTTCCCCGACAAATCCGTTGACCAGATCAGTCGAAGTTTGTGCTGAAACTTGCCGCGGAAAGAGTTAGTTCTTCACTGTTGTTACCTATTGTGAGTGGCGTTGTTCCACCCCGAGGTAAGTATACGTCTATTCGGCATCCAGATGGTGTAAGACACTTCCATCTACGAGCTACACATCTCCGTATTCCCTGCATCGTCCTCTTCTGAGATGGGCCATTGCACATACCGATAGCATGCGTGTACTCTTCCACCACCCTCAAAGACTGATGGAGATCCTTCTCTCCGGAGGTATAAAGTTTAAAATATTTTTTTTTCACCGTAGTGTGCGCTGGTCAGGCCCTATCCCCCGAAGCCCCGATACATTCGGGAGGGCGCGCCAGCAGTATCAACCAATGACCACTCCCCACACCGTGGGGTAAGTGATCATTGGGTCTGAGAATAATGTGCCCTGAGCAAGCGCAGTGAGCCAAAAATCACAGCCTTCTGCATTTGTCCAGCTACGATTTCTGCCTTAGGCCGGTATGATTTTAAGATTCGAGAGTAGGAGGGCATCATTTCACCAAGGACTCCAATAATCAGAACAACCATCTTGACAGAGAGATCTGTATAGAGTCTGCGGAGTTCGAAGTGAAAAAATCGATATTTATTATTATTATTATTCGATGTAGAGATAACAGCGGAATCATTTTATTTTTGTCGCAAACGGGTCCACCCTGTAGAATTCACTAGTATTAGGCAGGTTTCCGTACCAAAATAAAACGAATTAAAAAAAATACATATACCTACAACGTATCTGTATTGAAGGATGGTTTGCGATGAAATCAATTTTTGTTTCATAAATTTCATCAGACTTGACCACTTTCTTTGAACTTTCATTGCCAGATATCAAATGGTGGTGGGGAAAACTACTTGTTGATCCAATTTATTTAAGCCTAACCATGGATAAGTTACTCAAAGGTATAATGAAATATAGAAGTAATATCAAAGAAAATATGGTCAAACAATTCGTTCAAGTTAAAGATAATCCTAAAGTAAGTATATTAATAACATAAATCTGAAGGACAGCACGTGTCGCCATAATGTTTATGTTTAACAACATAGGAAAGAAATATGCGCGCGCAGATTGTAATTAATGATTTTTTCAGCCCAAGGCGGTATTTTTCACTTGTATTGACAGCAGAATGCTTCCGACAAGATTTACCCAAACAAATGTGGGAGATATGTTCATTGGTGAGTTGATTTCCAGTTTTGATTGATTGTTATAAAGGCGCCACATTCAAATATTGAAGCGTAAAGTAGACCAGTAAGTTGATTCAGTAATGATGCCTATTCCACAGTATTCACTCATTGGTCCATTTGAAACATATTTGATAACCATTGGTTGATATTATAATCGGTCATTAACAGAATGAAATTATTTGGCTAATCCTGTCATATTTCGTCAAAATTACGAATTCCAAGGTGAATGAACGATTATGAAAATCGTCAGGGTGTTATATACTATTAAATCGAGAACGTTATCCAGAGGCGTAGAAGATATTTTTAATACGACTATACTGTACTTGCAAACTACGTTATGAAAACTTGAGAAAAATAAGAAAAACAGTGTAATTTGTGCTTGCTATTATTGTTCATAACATCAAATTTCTTACAGTTATAACTGGATATATAGATATTGTTTAAGGGGCTCGTTTAGGATTTTATTTCGGGAGTCTGTATCATCCTGAATCTTGTTTTCAGAAAAGAGAACTGAACATGGAACAAAGAGGCATTATCGATGATTTACTAATATTTCAATGGATGTATTATAAACTAAAAAGGCTCATAAAATATAACTGAGACATGGAAACCATGTTTACAATTACGAAATTATTTACATACCTGCGATTTTTTTTAGGTAAAAATATCTCAGCTATGAGAAAAATTTATTCAAATAAAGGTATCCAAATGCGGGCAACCCACTGCCACATGTCATACATCATTGGAAACCTATTCAAAAATGGTTTTTAGTGGTAGATACTCAATTTTAGGAGGTTATTGTCAAAAATGTATAAAAAGTCAATAGTTTTAGCCATTCCATCTAACTTTCTATCTCATGCAATCTTTTAGTTATGTGTATCTGCATTGTATTATGAAATGTTCAGTTGAATGTATGTCCCCTCGTTAAAATTTCATTAGTTATTTTCATTGTTTTTCTTTCATCAATCGTTACAGCACATTTTATTAAATACTTTGAGTTCTGTTACAGTACGGAATGCTGGCAATTTAATTCCCCATTCTCAACATTTCTTGGATGAGTTGACCACAAATGAACCAGCTGCACTAGAATTGGGTTGTGTGGTCAATGATATAAGGCACATAATTGTGTGCGGGCATAGCGATTGCAAAGCCATGAACTTACTGCACAAATTACAAAACGTGGATTTTGCATCCAAGGTAAGCCAAAGTCCCATTTCATTATTACCGAGATTAACGTAAGCATAAAATATATTTGAAATACCAAACTTTTAGATTATCTTCTACTTCAATAATAAGGATGTAGGTACATTGTTAAGCTCGGTTATTCATAAATTTTTGGAGAAAAAGTGGCGCAAGCGCTGTAGACGTAAATATAGGGTGTTTTGATTAAAAATCTCTCGCGGTATTAAAAGTTTGGAACACATTATTAATAAGATTTGAAGTAAAGTCCAAAAGAAAGTGGAGAAACAAGCAATGACTAGTGAGCAGGTGCATTATAGTAATGCAAAAGCCATGAATTGTGTTTCCACTATACTGGACGTTTTCTTCGTATTGCTTCTCTCAAGGGGCGCATAACTTCAAGATAATACCTAGGTACTCCTTAACGACCGTACGACGGTAGTCAAAAAAACTTGGCGTGATTTTTTTATCTTGAATTTTCCACTGGGACTGTTATATTCTTGGTATTAAACTGACAACAATATATTTAAATAAACTACTTCAATGTTGTAAATTGTAAAACAAGATACATCATCTTGATGCCATTACTAGTCTGTTGTCAACCTATGTATATTCGTTGTTCGTCAACATACGTATGTTCGTTGTTCGTCAACCTAGGTATATTCGTTGTCGTAGTTCTCATAAAAGGGGCGATTGGTTTCGATGTCATAATCATATTTCCATGATTCGTCACCAGTTATGACCCTTTTAGGAAAATCTGGATCGCTGTTGACGTCATGCCGACATAGTGTCCGACTGAAACTGGTTTTTACGACCGAAACCGAATTTCGGCAACGGTCTCAGTTTCGGCCAAAACCAAAACTTCCTTACAAGGATTATGTTTTGAGGGAAAAATAAAGAAAAAGTTATGATAATCAGTCAGTCTTTATTTTTTTATCTTTAAATCACAACGTTATGCAGTCTTCGACATTTTTACTTATTGATAATCAACATAACATAACATAACCCTTATTTAACAAAAGGATATTAATTGCATCTTTAAAATACGTAAAATGGATGAGGTGGTTATTTGACTAGGTGTACATCCTTCTTTTGATTATTATTGATGGTTTTTCAAAAATATTAAAGGTAAAATTACTTATTTAAGTTGTTACGTAATATCACAATAGGTACTTAATATTTATGTAATAAACATAGTAAATCACAAAGTAAGTCTAGAGTCACATGATTAGGCACGTGGACGCGGCAAAATGTCTTCGTTGCTTCTATGAAATTCAACACGCCGACATGACCGATTACAGCGCGGGAACTCCCGAATGCAGTTTCGGTTATAGTTTCGGCAGGTTTGCTGCTGAAACCGAAACTAAACAGAAACCCGTTTTTTGCCGAAACTCGACCGAAACCGAACTTTCGGTCGGACACTAGCCGACATCCTCAGAAACTTCTCTAATAGCGATTCTCCTCACATTTTCATAGGTTATTGATGTGCTAGGCGTCCAGGTCAAGCGTCGTCATTCACATCTTCTCGACCTCCTGTGAAAATCTTGTGCCATTTGTAAACATTTTTCAGGCTCAGAGTACAATCACCGTATACCACTGTCAACATTTCAATTGTTTTTAAGCACTCAACTCCATTTGATGCAAATTCTTCAATCCAATTTTTTCTAAAGCATAAAATCGACGAACACGCAAAACACTTCTAACTTTTATGCCTCTCACCCACAAAATAAACAGCTGAAACTGTGAACATATGTTCGAGACGACTGTACCAACATAAAAATTAAAAAATCGCCAATCAAATGTACGTAGCCCGCGAGTTTTGAACATCCTCCTCATTTTTTTAACAGACCTTGTACATGCCTAGGTATGCTTTTACTTTATGGAAACCTCTGAGAAAAAATACCCACAGTACTTGAGAGGACAAAGTTAAGTAAAGAGTGTGTTGTATGAAAGCTCCCATTGATTTACATCGTGACAATTTTTTTTATTAAAGTTTGGTGTATGAATCAGCCATAAAAAACCTCGTGTTCAAAAGTCCCACGAAATAATAATATTACAGTATGTTGACACAAAAAATACACATTTTTATTTAAACATATAATTCATAATATTCTAGATGCTTAAAACAGTAGTATAAATCAATAACAAAAAAACAGATAAAATATTAACAATGATTGTTTTATACATAATTAAATTGAAAAAAATGTATGTTTGCCTTCATTTTTTTAGAAATTGGTTTTTCGTGCTTGTCATTCTACTAGCTATTATAACATTTTAGAGTAAGTTAGAATAATTATTTTTATAATGAAGAGGCAAATTCAAAGTTATTTCCAGTTATACCATATTGTTTAAATAATAATTAAAGCCGTTTTCAACACAAAACAAATTGACAAGCCTTGATTCATCGAATGAAAAAACTATAAACAATAAATTTATATTGGGGGATATTTGATTATATCGAACAAAACTGAATATTCCTTCAATAAATTGATGGATGTAGCCGTTACTACATGGTAGGAAATCATAAAGAAAAGAGAAATGAAACTTTCTATGATTTTTACCACTTTTATTTGTAACTAACATTACTTCAGTTTCGTCTTATACGGACATTTTCAAAATTATTGTATAAGTTTGAAAATGTCTGTACAATAAGTTTGTATAAGTTTGAAAATGTCCGTACAATAAATTTGAAAATGTCCGTATAGGACGAAACTGCAGTAACGTTAGTTACAAGTAAAAGTGGTAAAAACATAGAAAGTTTAATTTCTCTTTTCTTCATTCCGAATATTCCTATTAATAAAAAACTATATTTGAAACCAGAATTCTGAATATATAAATCAATTATTAGCATAAGTAAACATATGCATACCCAAGAAGGTAACTTTATTAAATTTTCAATTATTCTATGAAAATATCACATTTTTCAAAGAAAGGACCACATCAATAGGTACTTCACCAATTACAAATATATCATATTTGTCCATGCTTTGAAGAATCTCCTCCGTTTCATTTATTGCACTCAAATTGTCATTTCATTTTTATTAATCTAAATCTGCTATTTGAAAGTGAGAATTTTGTTCGTTCAACTATCGGTGAACGAATTTGAATTTTAGATGCATGTATCTGTTACGAGTGAAAATCAGACTCTAAAATAATCAAAATGCTCTACAATTTGGTTATTCAATTAAGTCTGAAAAAACAGTCTGGCACTGTTGAAACTATAGTAAAGAAGTTGGAACTCCCTCTCATACAAAGTATTTTTCTTCTCAGTTAATGTTAAAGTCTGGTACAGTTTATTATCATAGTTACCAGCCTGAATGATTTGCTCTTTGATTCGAGTTCTATCACTCTTAAACTTTCTCCGAATTGAATGAAACCAGTGTAAACTATTCAACTGTTCTGCTTGATTCAATATTTCAATGATGTAAGCCAAGCCTAACGCGAAACCATCATCTGTGAATGTGTATTCTGCTTTGTTTCTTTTATTTATTCTCTCTTTACAATTCAGGGAATGTTCAATGAAGTTTATTGTCAATGGAGGCACTATGACGTAGAAATTTTTCAAGTGAATGTTGTTTTTATTCCTGAGCACGGGAACAAATACTTTAACCAGCAGTTTGAAATATTCTGTCGCATCTTCCATATTGTCCAAGAACATTTGTAAATTGTCTAACAATCCTGTAGCGGCATTTTTCGACAGATCAGGCATTTCTTCTTTCTGTATAATCTCTTTCAAATATTCCTTTTTCAAATCTGGAATGAAACAAGCGCCTTCCGCAAGGCACCGCCTTCCCCCAGATCTGATTAAACGAACATAACCCATGGCATTTCCTATGTGGGTTACCACATTTCTGAAAAGGTCCAAATAACTTTCCCCGTTCTGATTCAGACCTAATTTTTTAATACCTATATTGAATTTTTCCGCTCTTTCATAAGGATACATCTGATTCAACTCGTTTTTGTGCTCGGAAAAGAACCTCAAGTCTTTGATTAACCGCGATTTTATGTGTTCATCAAATATGAATTGAGAAAATATGTGGAATTTGCTTCTCAGAAATTGATAAGTGAAATTAACAGTCGTATTCATTATGCCAACTCCGTGAGTACGGATGGAATTAGCAACTTGGGAAATCTTGATTGAATTGAGATGTTTGTTCTCACTATTTCTTTCTATGAAAATTTGTGAATTCAAGTTATACAAGTAATTACTGACAAAGACATTAATGTTTCGCATTATTTCTAGAACGTCCAGACCTTGTTCCAAAGTCTGCATCGGAAGGTTATCATCTACAGTATCTAATCCATACTGCATATTCGCCAATCTTCTCATCTCCCCATATGTTTTCCAGTCATGTAGTACGACTGAAGTTAAATTATAAAACACCGTACTCAAATGATGCTCCGTTTCATTTTTTATGCATTTGTAACCGTCATTCATTGGGGCAGGAAGGTATTTATTAAAATTGATAGAGAAATAGTTTTCAAAAGGATCTGTATGTGGAAGTTGTAGATGTAAATGAGTTTGAAGCCTCAAATTCATTTCGATTACTTGCTCAACGGGCTTATAGAAGTTTTCGTGTATTATCTGGTTTGATACGTCGTTGACTCCGGGATCAGATTTGATGGAAAAATCAGAAAGTGCAGCTAAGAATAGGTAGTACCTGGATAGGTCGTTTTTTGAGGCAATCAGTTTTGAAAAATATATAGGCAACATGTAATTCTGATGCCAATATAAAAAGAAACAATTACTGGTTTCTTTGATAGTCTTAGAAGCAGTTGACAACATTTCTAATTGATTTAATACACTTTTGAGTTCTGCCAAAGTGCTTGTATAAAGACCGCTGGCTGACAATGCTAGATTTGCCACCAAGATACCCTGTTTGGTTATAGGTCCTTTCAGTACTTGCTCACACAAATTTAGCGATGCCAGAACATCCAACTGGCGTTCACTGTAGGATTTTTCTTGGGTGAATTGTTTTCTTATACTACCAAGTAATCCTAGAGCCCTATGAGAAGAGTGCTGAATAATCAACAAAATTATATAAGTGACCATTATCATATTTTTTCTAAAAATTATTGGAATACATTTCAAAATTTCTATCAGCCTACAAATTGCCAATATTACAGACTTCGTTAGAGGCAAATCTTTGTCGGCATGCAAGTTCAAGGTTGTCATGATTGAGTAACTAATTTTTTTAGCGAGTTTCAATCCAGCATTTAGTGCCATGACAATAACGTGTAACTCTCTAACCTTTACAGTATTCGTATTCAGTTTGCCTATTTTTTCCATTTCCATCAAGAAACAGCAAACTTGCAGACATAAAACGATAGATTCCCTTGGATAATTCATGTTTCTAGCATTAATCAAATTCAACCTGTGGTTTTCAATTACCTTCTCATCAATTTGTTTCTCTAAAGAGTGAATATGTTTTAGAAGAAATCGTTCTGGATACCACATAATATTACCAATCAGCGTACAAGCAGATATCTTTCTATTAATGTCCAACACTTTCTTCAACAACTTTTTGTCAGTATTTTCAAATATAGTAAAATAGAAAACTGTAAAAATATTTAGCTTCCACCATAATTGAGGACTAAAATTTTCCTCTTCCTTTTCTAATTCGTTGAATAAGGCATTTATAAAGGCATAAAATTCCTGATTCAAATGACAATTTTTCATTTGGTAATAAAAGCTTTTTTCTTCTAAGCATTTTTCGACAGACGACTTCAAGATGTGACCCATCAACAAATCGTTCTCAAATTGCTGCAGTTTTTTATCGAAAGAGGTTAATTGTTTGCGATCAAAACTATTTCTATTAGAGTGCAATATATTCTTGACAGATTTCCGGTACAGAAACCAATGGTCTTTGAGAACCTGTGAATCCAAAAGATGGTCCAATTTCAACAGACAAATCAAAACATCTCCAACTGTGTGCAACACATCAGGAAATGCTGAGGTATTACTAGTTGTATATATTTTCTTCACTAAAAGTGCACACAACTGTTTCAGTGTTAAAATTACCACAAGTTGGACTCTCTTGACATAGGAGTGAATTTGTTGTAAGGGTTCTATTATCCTACCTATTGATAAGTGCTTAGAATTTTTTTCAACAGAATTGCCATATAGGATAAAATGTGGAAACAGGACCTCTGCATCTTCTACTAACATGTTCATTTCATTGCAGACCCCTCCCAAACTGGCAATGATACGACTCAGCATTTTATTATCAGAATGAACTAAATGTGCATTAATTTCATTCTTATAGACATGCTCATCAACTGAAACAATTTGCGCCGTGACATTATTCGCATTGGTGAATTTGCTTTTTTGGACTGTAGTTTCTTCATGGTATTTCTCCAAAAAAGAACCAAATCTATGTAACTGAGCCTCTCCGATTAGCCTAGTAGTTTCTGCATTGAACTTTTTTTCTGCTAAATTCAAAGGTTCCCACATTTCCACGAAATAGGATCTACCAAACAAGTTTTATTCTAAAACAAAAAAGTACTTGTTGAATATATTTTCTTATAGGGAAGCATACTACAAAATGAATACATTACATAGTTCAAATGCAGTTCATTTATACCTTATCACATAAGAAAAACAACTAAATCTTTTAATTAATTATTCTTTAAACTGTTAAAACAAAAAAGTATTTTCATATATTTTTATAACTTCATTATTTTGACATACGCCAGTGACGTATTTACTTCACAGGTTATCTTCTTCTTCTTTTTCCATTAATGGCTTCAGCTGCCAGGGCTATCCAGCCAGGGTTTCCAGTATCATGTTGCTACTACAGGTGGAGCCCACACTGAAGTGGATCTGAGTTGGACCCAAACCCCACCTGGGTTTGCGCTAAAACAAAGTTCGACTGTAATTTGAAGTCAGTTAACAAGCAATGACCGACTGCACTAGAGTATAAGCACTAATGTGAAGTGATGCAC